>LUCH01000435.1:180323-209342 GCA_013368495.1 Paragonimus heterotremus
TTCTCCCTTCCTGTTCAATTTTGTCATGGACGACATTCTGGAGAGTGCGCTCCGGAAATCCCGTGGGCTTGGAGTTGAGATTCTTCGTGGCGCCAGATGGACCGATCTGGAGCATGCGGACGACATTGTTTTACTTAGCCCCTCTGCCGAAAACATGCAGACCGTGCTGGACAAGATGAGTAACCGAGCTGGTTTGTATGGAATGCGCTTTGCACCTTCAAAGTGCAAAGTGTTGCTTCAAGACTGGGACATTTCCACTCCTACTTTCTTTATTGCAGGCAATCCGCTTGAGACTGTGGAGAGTTTCACATACTTGCGTAGCATTATCTTACCAGCTTGTAATAGTGCTGATGAGATATTCAGCTAGAATAGCAAAGACACGAGTTGCGTTTGCCATACTGCGTCATCTGTGGCGTCGGAAAGACGTTCGGTTGTCGCTGAAAGGAATAGTATATGTGTTTGTGTACGTTCTGTTTTGCTCTATGGTTTTGAAACGTGACCTATTCGCATGGAAGATATCAACAGGTTCGCTATGTTTGACCATCGTTGTCTCCGTCAAATAGCCCACACTAAATGGACTGATCGGGTGAACAATACGGCCGTTCGCCGGCGCGTCTTCCACAACGCTCGGGATGCGCGATCAATTGGTCAACCACTGAAGGTGTACACCGTACGATGGTTGAGTCACTTACTCCGTATGCCAGCTGCGAGTTTACCGTACCGGACATTATATATTGAGACCACCAACAGTTGAGTAAACGAGCCCGGTGGTGGTCAGGCAACAACGTGGTCACGAAGTATGAAGATCCTGACTGCTCCACTGAACAAAGTGAGTACGTGTTGCCAGCCTGCATGGGGTCCTCATGATCACTCAAATCGTTGGCTGGAGTCGCTATCCGAGGCGGTGGTGTGTTGGAGTCATTTGCGCGCCTGCATCCATACCATTTCTAGTTCTTCAGCTTAGTCTTTTATTAATTTTCGAACTTCTTAGTAGCGTTTTCTCCGAGAATATTCTACGTCACTATTGAAGTGAGCGGCGGCCCAAGCCACATTACCTTCTGGTTAGGCCCATGGCTGTTTTGATGATGATGATGATGACGACGACGACGACGAGGATGATGATGATGAATAATCGAATCACGTCGTTAGCAAGATGCAAGAATAATGTCACTTCACAAAATACTTCACATTGCATTGTTAGATTTTGTAATTGCTTAGGAGAAAATCCGCTTTTTAATAACAGAATCATCCACCTTTTGTGCTACCTTTCCTTTGTTGAAAAACGTTTATGTTAGTGCGATTTTGCCAAATTTCATTGACTTCCCAAGATCATATCATCCACCAGTCTTCCCGTCATTTAAGTTGCTTAGCCTCAACAATTACCCTTAAGAGGTTATACTGAGAACAGCCATCAGAATCCAGTTTGTTCCTTCTTCAATATAACGAAACTAGTTCGCGCTCACCATTGCCGCCAGTGAGCTGTCTAATGCCTCGACAAGTGATTGCCCGCCAAGTATAGACAAGATGACGAGTTTCCGTTGTCTTAGGTGACGAGTAATCGTAGTGTTTCTAGTGTTAAGATTGCCCAGTTACTGGCAACCACCTGAATCTGACAATTTCCTAGACTGAACTACAGGGTCACGGTAATTCAACTCACTAGTGCAGGATGACAGACGTTGCCAGATATTAAACTTTAGCCCCACTACTGGTAGGTAGTGTGTGCCGTGGAGTGGTAAAAATTTTACATTGCCCACATTATGTCAAGGCTATTTTCATTAGCCTAATTCCATCCAGTTCTTTTTGAAGTGTTACTTCATACTTGAGTTGCGCTGTTAGTGGAGTTCGTCATCGGTAAATACTTTTGTCACGGTTGAGGTTTTAAACGCTGTCAAGTTAAGCATGCGCCAGTGACAGCAACTTCGGCATGTCCGAATTAGCACACAAAAATTCAGCTGCTTGCTTGTTCGCAGAAGCAAGTATTACGAAGAACTGTAACCGGAACGTAACTCGGGCGTAGAACTTCTCTTCGGAATGAAAAGTCTCTATGAAGGCGAGGCCTGGTATCATGTTTGCTTCATCTCGTCAGTTGCACAGTCACAACAAGAGTGATATAAACTAAGCATCGTGAGGTCACAAACCAAGGAAAGTGAATACATGGCCGGGAGGTCACTGTCATGGGAGATAGGCGGTGTGCGTTAATACTCGTTGCACACAACTCTGATTGTTACTGCTTAATCAACCGGATATCACGAGTAGTCAAGTGTATAAAGTTGGGGAAACGAATTTGTCTGATGCAGTAGGCTTTTTTTCAATGTTCCTTTAAAAGTAGCTTGCAAGTGACTACACATTGAGATGGATGAGTGGCTCTTATTACCCTTCTTCAAACTGAAACAACCAGTGTCGTATGTTGAAAAATAATGACTCACGTCACCTTTGACATCCACCTCACCGATGACCTGCTAACCATGTTTTCTTTAAGGGAAAGTATTCAGCTACTCAATAGTTGTCTCAGGTCTCACGCTTGATTATTTACAGGCCAGGATATGTTAATATTTTAAACCACTTCCTTCTGATCTCAACGATACTCCCTAATTCAGTAACGGATAGTATTCAAATACAAGCGTCTCCAGTCGATTTCCTGACACTCCAAAAGATCCGAAATGTCTCCTTTTGTTAGAAACCGATCGAAGACGATGATATTTTTACTGTTGACTGTTACCTAAAAACTTAGTATCTACTTGTTCACCCATGGCCTCTGGGCGTTGAGCGAAGTCGTGCGGACACCCGACCTCCTCTGAACTGCAACCAAACTCACCTACATTTCTGAACAGGCACTAAACAACTGACAATGATCGTATGGTCTACATTCAGTCTAGTGACCAATATTCTAGCTATCTCACATAAATATTTTTGGCTCTATTATTTCCTAAGTAATCCAATGATCAAACACAGAAAGCTGGAAATTTTGTAGTCCTCATGGAATCAACGAGTATTTTCGAAAGTGTTGAAGATTAATCGGAACATTCAAATTTAACATATGTTATCCAGCTTGAACTTGACCTGACAAGTTCATGGGTTTTATTTAGACTTAATACATTCTTAAGCATTTGTATTAGTGTCTTGCTTCCGATCAACTAGGCTACTTTTGATTATAACAAGCGAATTTTCCGATAGTAAACTTCCATTGGAGTTCACCTGTCTCTCGCCATCTCAGCTAACAGGGGACCGAATCCCTAAGATCCCCAAGTACTAAACAAAAGTAAACATTACAGCCAGTTATTTTGGTGCAGAAGCGTCAGTGCGTAAATCGTTTATATGAATATCAAGATGATCAAGCTCCACTGAAGGCTTTCACACCGGCTATTATTTGAACAATGTTACTAGGCTGCACAACGTGTTCGCGTCTTATCTTTGACCACACACAGGAAAACGCTAGACTCGGATATGAAAGCGTTTATTGACCCACACTCTTGAGTCACTTCAACAATTTGTTTTTCAAAAATTCTATTCGAATGAGATCGTATTTTGAAGCAGACCAAAGTGTATCGTTGACACCATGAGACGGTCAGAATTCCCCTCAATTTCGTTGGATGAAACATTGAACTATCCATCCGTTCGGACTGGAGGCAGTAGCAATAAGTCTTTGTAAATCGATTAACAAGTGACGAAGTTAAGACAGACAGACCTCTTCTCATTACTTTATCAGCCAACACCCACAGCATGTATGAGATAAACAATGCAAGCACTCCTAACTCATATGATCAGAAAGTGTGCCGTTCAGTGAGATGGCTTACAGCTCTCTATTTTTTTTAAATTACATGCCTGTCACGATCAAAAAAGTTGCGAACATTCTGTTTCTTCTCAAAACAATTAACTGGTTAAAACTGATTTGGGAACGGTAAATCCGTCGCTAAGTTAGTTGGAATTAATGCTAGGCAAAAAGACCGAGTGCTTCACTTTCACATTATTTTGGGGTTTGACACTTTTAGTGATTCAGGGAACAGTAGAGGGGAGTGCAAACTGGATTCCGATTATATCATGCTAATTTTCGCCACTTTATTAAATCCTAATTCAGCGAAGTCTGACACAGATAGGGGATTGCTAGCATTATAACAAAATTATTAAAAACTGCATAACTACTGGGGTCGACAAGCAAAATAGTACGCGTGACAATTCAATCCGTCGAAAATTCGAGAAAGCGAAGCCACGGTTACTTCATTAATAAGACGCTGTTCATCTGTACTAATTTCTAATGTGTTCATATGCTTGTACAACGAGATGAATAAATCTAACTTATTCTGTCAGAAACTCACTAATAGTTCAATGCAACCCAGCTCAGTGTGAAGAGTTATTTTTCTCCAGATGTGAAGAACTCTGCTGCGTTAAATCTAAAGCTCAGTTTGCCAAACTGAATACAATCCATAATGGGTTGTTGGGACTGCATAGGAATGCTAATCACACATGATAAAACTATCCACCCTGTTCCATCTGCTCCAATATAATATGACCAATGAAATAAGTGGCCCAAAGTTAACCGGTCCAACAATTCATGTAGGTTAACAGCACAATGATAATGCTAACGAATGTTGGAAATTTCCTACATCTTGCCTGACATCCCTGAAGTCATGTCAAAAGGAAAATGTGGAGCAACTAATTGAAAACAGTCTAACAAGAATAAAAATGCAGAAACAAGAAAGTCGGGCAACCAAGACGATGCCCAGAAAAAATCATCAAATCTTTCGATAGAACACCGACGAATAAAGCGGACGAGGTGAGAACGATCTACACAAAGAAGTCATGCTTGATTCACACAGAGGTCAAGCTGGGGAATCGATCATATTAAAAAGTGAATAGTCTACACACTGAGCTGTTCTAATCTGTTAGGATAGAATCCGGTGTAATAAGTGAAACTTTAACTGAAACTTAGTACACTTCATCGTTGGACAGTCAAAAACGTGAAAATTATCCTGCTTCAGGATAGACCATTCTTTTGCGTTCATCTTAGTTGGCTGTTTAATGACAAGTTGGGGGAATCTAAGTTAGGCTTCTACCACCCTCATACAAAACATGGATAGGGGAGAAATGTACCTTTAGTGTTCACCATCTAGGACGATTCACTGGGCCATGTCACTAGCTCATTAGTACGCCTTCATTGTGTAACATCTCGGTACAGAGAAGAAGTCAAAGCCGCGTGGATAATCTGACTGTTATGCTAAGGATAATCCAGTTTTCCATGTGGCTGCCTTTGTCTCATTTTCGACCGTGATCCTCCCTATCCTCAAAGAATCCTTCTGGGATTTTCTTTTAGATAATTCGACCCCAATATTATTTTCTGGGATGATCGATCTGATTCCTGTATGTTCTCCCATGACACCCACGATAAATTCAAAGAACACATTCATATCTTGTGATCATGACTGTTTATATGTTATTCACGTTGCGCTCAACAACCGCTTAGTCAAATGTTTGATGGAAACATTAGGTATCTTCAGCCACCAGCCAGGAATGCTAATGCAAACATTCTTATCAAGCTGGTTATGCTTTCGGCTCATAACGTCATGCTGTGGTATGTTAGATTACGAAGAAAATGAAGCAACCTGAAATCTGAAGAATGAAAGTTCAAATTAGCACATTTCTACCAATAATACTGGCAGTTTTATCGTCGTCTTTTAAGTGAACCCCAACTGTTGTATTGCTATGTTTATCGCATATTGTGTCATTTACCATTTCGATTCTAACAGCCCGCCTAAGCAATCATTGTTTTTCCATAGTGGTCATCCGATGGGGAAGCACAACGCTTCTGTGCGCGGAAAACTGTGATCGCTTTCGTTTTGCAATGAATGATTCACTTTGGGAAACAGATTCCGGCCCTGCTGAAACTCTGAAACTCACCAGCAGAAACAATTCACATTCACTAGTATTATTTAAAGTTTAGCTCTGAAGTAACTTATTCTGTATGCTGATGGAAGTCACCAAACACACTACAGTGAAAGATCATCGGGCCAGCTGATAACAACACCAGTGACGCAGTGTGGCGAATAGACCCGGAAAGTGGTAGCAGATGTATTATCAGAAAGCTCTAGAAATCATGTAATTGAACTCGTTTGTGTTGCTATACTAATGAAGCCAACTCATCTTATCTGATATTTAAAACAGTTCATTCCCTTTAGAAGTGCAATAAACAGTCAGAAAATGAAGACAATAACATGAAACGGTTTTTTATTCAGCCTGTAATTTAACAACAAGAATATACGGATGTTTCCAGGAATTAACATCTGATGACCTAATTCCAGTTCGCAAGCTTTGGAAGCAGGCGCTAAAGAAATAGGTGCGTTCAATAATATCAGGAAAGTTTTAGTCAATTTTGTTCGACACAACATTGCTGTTTGTGGTGACGATGCTCTCATACGACGTTATATTACTTACAAATTCTGTTAATATAATACAATATTCATGGCGGTGCTCTAGTTTGGGAAACATGGAAGAGTTACTACACAGAAACTGGATGGCATTTTAGAGAGAACGCTCTGAATTGCTTTTGACAGCGTAGAATGGACACTGAGTTGGTAGTGTCGAGATAGAATTAGGTTCCCGTGAAACCAAGTTACAATTCAAAATCTTCGACTTTTTGAGTTAATCGATAGATATTCTCTGCCGCCTTCCAACCTCAAGAAAAAGAGGAAGTGCTTTTAATCTACTGGAGATCGCTAGGACCAACTACTTTTATGATCCATTTTTAGGCCCTCATGCGTTCGTGGTGAACACAGTTCAGTTTTATTACTATTGAGTTGTCTATCAAATTGGAGTATTTAGCGGAGACCCAACTGTGAAAAGTCTGGACATCGGATGGATTCGAGCCAGCTACAAAAACAGCTCGCCAGAATGCTGTAAACGTTGTACCAGCTGAATTACGAAACCACAAAGAGAACTGCGAACTTCCAAATTTGGACTATGTTATCCGCCCGTCCCACTGTTTCATATGGAATCCACCAGATGATTCTTGGGACTGGTTGCCCCGGCAAGATTTCACAAACAGCCCACGTCGGAATCAGTCAACGCCACTGTTAAGCAATAGAATTGTACCATTAATGTGCAGGGCAAACCATAAGTGGCTGATCCACTCCAGCCTGTGAGAAAATAAATATAACTGAAGAAAGTAGCTATACTCAGGCTAGACTAACAGTCTCCTAAACCACGAATCGTGAACTCATTTCAGCGTGCTTTAAGTTAAGTGGGTTAGCAGATTGAGTGATGGAGTTGAAGTCAGGCGATTGGTGTACTGGTAAATGAAACCGAGGGTTGACTCCAGCAGACATATACTTAGATCGATCAACAAAATCAGGTACATCCACCAAAGTTTCACAGGCAGGATGTCCGAGGGGCGGTGAGCACTGATTGACCGGAATGAACAAAAGGGACAACGATTTGAGACCAATTAAAGCCTAGGAAACAGTGAGACAATCGAGCAGGCTTATTCGACCGGAATCCACTAAAACTTCTGCTGTCCAATCTTACCATACAATTTTATGAACACTTAAAGCAGAAACACTGGATAATCAGTAACTCTTGGTGCTCCTAATGAATGTATTCGTTAATTTCAGTGAAATGGACTTTGGTTGAAGCCTAGTTTTGTTTTGAGTTTACAGCAGTGCAACAGTACAATCGGTATGAAGTGTTCTTTTGATTTGAGAAATCCTCTGGAGACAGCAAGACTATCATTTAACGACGAATATGTTGTAGCCCTTCGGGTCGCTACGATTTATTTGCCGAGTTTTCCAGTCGTCTGGGTGTGTGATCGGATTTCTCAATTTTGTTACATAAGGCATGAAGGATGAAACTGTCCGTTACGTCTCATTTACGACAACGGGTGTAATTTGCCTCAAATTGCGCAAAACGTTGATAAATCGGGCAAATAAAACAGAACAGACTATTCCTATTAGATGTGCGCCAAACTACTCGTGTTAAATAGCTGGCATTAGAAGAAGGTGAGAAATGCCTGAATCAAAAAGAACACTTGGAACATGCTTCCCCTTGTTAACAAAGACCACAATCAGCTTTAAGGTTCATTTTTCATGCATAAGAAAAAAGAGAAGTTCATTAACACTTAATACGAACGCTGACCGATGAATGACTTTTGGATAATCAGAAAACAAGCTCGTGAATAAACGAGGTAATGGGAATTTGAAAATATTCAGAAACACTATTGCTTAGGCCATAATTACATACAATATTTACAAACTAGAGACTACGACACTAGACGTGAATTCTAAGGTTTCTATCACACCAGGATGTGTTAGTAAAGTTTGGTCTTGTTATTGACAGATGTTTTAATGCAGTTATGTCCAAAAGAATTATGACAAAACCGGTAATTGCGAAATTTACGTGCACACATAAATGGAGGATTTTTTTCGATAGAAAACGGATTGCAAGGCAAATTTGTTCACAGAATGCAATAACTGCGGCTGAACTGCCAGCAAAATTTAAGGTAGGCATGATACCCTCGGTTGTCGGACAATCATTCCACATAATCAGTTGCAGGTCTCTTTCTTATCGTGAGTAAGTTTGATTACCAGTTCTATCCAATCTCATGTACGCCCTCTTCAGATTCTCCTTAAATTCAAATTATCTCACTCACGCGATTCGTAAAAGTGTGAGCTGGAGGTTGTGGTACTAAAACGGAAAATCCACATCTTTTTTACTCTAATTGATAGGCTTTTTGCCGAAAGAATATCATTTTTGTATACCTGTCACCTCTTGCAGTATGCAACACTGCCATTCAAGTTGCTGGAAAAATTGTTCAGGGATAATGAAATAAAAATCTAGTTGCTACATCTTTACGCTATTATCTAACATCCTGTTCTCAAAGTAACCCAATTCTGACATCATATCGTGTTCAACAAGGTTGTTTATTTTTACTTGTCACTTCACACTGGTCTGGACGAATAAGATTATTTATGTTTTCTCGACTTGTGCTAACCATTTTTGTCGCAACCAACCTATAATTTAGAACATAAATGTCGGTGAGTTTTATGAACTGACACGATTGGTCGACGAACAACTGTATGTGACTGACCCACTTGTGTATATTGTTGATAATTTTGTGTGAACACATGTTGACAAGCCAATTGTGCTGATGCCGTAACCTTTTAATATGTTTTTAACGGCACTTATCTTCTATGCCGTCATTTATAGTTGGGAGACAAAAATGTTTGTGAGTGATTCTTACTACAGTGTGCTTCAGTTAGATGCCATCAAATATGTTCACCTATCTGTTAGATATACCCAAACATTTGATTGCTCCATCGACTGCTTCCAGTTTAGTCATGACCTCAAATCTGCCAGTAAACTGGGTGTTGTTCAGGACAAACGCAGACCGGATGTGTCTTTCTGTGTCAGATGATCTCGAATGGCTTAAACGTTCACCACTGTAGTAGCATGCGATTTGACCTAAGACATACAAACGCTCATCTGTCCAAATGTTAAATAGAACTGATACACATGAGAGTGCAGTCGTAAATGTATGTTTTCATTAAGGCTATTGGACCACTGGGGACAGAAACTACACTACTGAGGCCATAGTTTGACGACAGTTGTTCAATATGTCAACCACTGTAGTAACTTATTTTTGTTGGTATCACTCATGTCACTAATGGACTGTAAATTCCACTCACCGAAAGCGAGCTATAATGTCAGTTAAACTAAAGCAGAAACAAGCACCGTTTTCATTTATCTGTTTTTACACATATTTTCGTGGGAGATTGAGTTCTAGCCGCCTACTAATTGTTATATGGCTAAAAAGTGTGCAGTTGGGTCGATTTGATGCATCCGTGTTTTGGGCTGGTTGTATATACACGTAAGTTGACCTGAATATGCGATCTTCATTAATCACCTGAGTGGTCGCTTGTTGTTCCCATGTGTGGTTGAAGAGGTGAGCATAGATCTGCCTAGATAAGGCAACGAGTGAAAACTGGATAGCTTCGTTTTACAGTCCACGACTTACAGGGCTGTACATTGTGAGGGATAAATAATTTGACATTCACACGAGTGTGGAAGCGTAGACCAATAGAATGCTTCATAATGTTTCAAGGACACTGTTGTTCTATCGTATGCATGAAAGTTCTTAAATGATAATTTTAACTAAATGTTTGACGGAATTAAATGAATTTATTTGTGTAGGTAATAGCCATAAAGAAAACGTAAAATGCAATCGTCAGATAAAATTATACATTATTTTTCAATCACTTGAACGCTGCGCACATATGTTGTGTGATTTTTCTGAGTGCAAAACTGTAGGATAACAAATGAGCTTTAAGAAGCCACCCTTCGCAGCCAGTCTGAACATTTCTTTCGTTTACCGGTTCCAATCCATTTAAAAATGACATACCTCGAAGCAGGTAAGGATAAAACCTGGTATGTTATTTCTTCATTCGTTTCGAAGCGATCGTTCAGTCATTATAGGCCGAATCTGCCCATCAGTGAACCAAGGCTATCGCTGATAAGCTTTCGTTTGGACAAAGCCACTGTGTACTATCAGAGATTCGGTGTGCGAACTGTGTCACACTGCAGATCCCGTTATTGTTGAAATTAAGGTTAAATTTTTATTGAAGCTCTGACGAACTTGTAATTAGTTACAATTAATACTTTTCATAAGGGCGTTACAATCAACAAGGATGCCAAGCACGGAGACAAGGCTTCCTTGCTTCTGTCTTAATGATGGTCGGGAAAACAGTTGTGGCCTAGTGTTTTATATCGTTTCGTTATTGTGCATTATCGGACTGTCAGCTAATTTCACGGCGTAAAATGTTTTACTCAAAACTGATTCGTTCCATATATGCTTGTTACAAATAGCGAGAGTATTTGCATCACTCATTTTTACGCTACACGTTCCTTAAAATACCTGACATGATTTTCGACCAAAGCAATGAAAATCGGTCTGTTCTTGTTGTTGTAGTTAACTTACATCTTCGTTTCCTTGTACACCTCAGTCACACAATGTGTCCTAATGCAATTCAGTATGCTGACTAGTTCAGATTATGAAAAGTGTGATGATAAAAACAATCGGAATTAAACATCAACGAAACTGAAAGTGACTTTCAGATTTTTATGCCATAAGCTGCTTGCTAGAGTATACTTTATGAGATCGTATTTGGATCAAAATATCGTGGGCTTGTTGAACCCAAACCGGAAGTGTTTGTGACAACCGGGCTTTAACCAACAATCACTTGACTGATAGCTGGAGCCATTGTTACTGTAGTGGATCTGAACACTATAAAAAATTCAGGTTTGAACATGAGACCAAAAAAGTGGTAAAAATGGAAACAATTGACTCACATTAGTTTATTAAATTGCGTTTGGACTAGAATTCCACTACACCGAATGCAGTATCGAGTGGATTCAAACTGTCGTGGTGTTCCTAATCTCGGAGGCCACAACCGAGATAATTCCGATGACAAATAAATAAGGAAATTCTGCCGCAATAGCCGGTTGAATCCGTTAACTTCAAACTTTCCAAAAATCTGCTCACTGGCGGCACTAGAAACAGAGAGAACGCAAGGCTCGCCACCCGAGAAGTGAGTGAGTTGTATTTACTGATTATTGATTAGTTCGATTAACTTGGTTTAAACGTTGGTCGTATATGTGAAGTTGAGAAAACTGAAAAGCGTGAATAATAATCAGAATCATGAAATAGAAAACAGTGCACAAAACGTTACACTACTAAATTATCTCGACCTCAGTTTCATTCAGAATAGTGAACTATTTGCCATAATCAGCTTGGTGTAAAAGGTTGAGATCAATGTACTCGTCAAACATTTAGAGATAGCAGATTCTGGACATTGCTATAAATAATCAAGTCAGTTTTGTGATTGAAGATAGCTTGGACATGCTAAAACCAAACAGAGAAAATTACGTAACCATAAACGTGATAAGCATCAGACAAAAATATACATTGCTGCAGTAATTAGAAATGTATGGGATACATTAATATTTGTGTTTGGAATTTTATAGCAAATGAAGGTGCTGGTGTGTATTTATATGATGGCATAGTTTAATACGTTTTTATTAATAGAATAAAGCCATACTTTATTATTTTGAGGCGGCTCACGGTTAGCCAAGAAATTCAGACAAAGGTGATAATTCTGAATCGATCGACTGGTTAAGTCGATACCTGAGATGCTGTACTTCTCGGAGAGCACACTATTTCAAACCCAAAGGTCCAGGATACCAGCAGTTAATGAGAGCACAGACACCAGATGTTCGAACATCATTCGTTGGAAACGACGCTGAACTGATCTCTTGTCATGAGCTGAACTCATACCCATGGTAAAATAATAAACTGTCTCTTATCAGCAGATCAACTTAAAGATTATAACTTGGATATGTACTGTTTGAAGAAGACCAAGTTCAAGTAAGTAGGTTCCACTAATCCTAATAAGTATCCTTGGATGATCACGGTATTCGGAAATTTTTTTCGATGCTTCGGCGAACTTGCTGGTAATTTTCCTAAGCCAAGTTTTCTGAATGATCAAGAATTGCTTAGTAGTTAGAACGGCATAGAACAACTTCTTGTTCAAATTTGAGGATTAAAATTGAACCTTTCCTCGTTGAAACCTTAATCCTTTCTGTCACCGAGTAGTAATGAAAACATATGCTGTGTATTTCAATAGTATGTCTTCTAACATCCTGCGTGCTGATTGGGAATGCAGTTTCGATGTTTCGTATCAAAAGCTTACACATTAAAGCATAACAAAGACATCCAAATTTACTCTTATGATGCTATTTCTTACCCAAAATGTCGATATTTTTAGGACGGGTAGTTTACAGGAGTGAAAGATAAAAATAGTAACTAAGAGAAAATAGCAACTTAAGTAACGGATGCGAAGTGACACTTCTCAGCCCAAAAAACTCAACGTTCAACACTGTGCTTGCTGAATCAAGTGCACTGTTCAATAGGCTTTCGAGAATTTCGCGTTGACTGACAATAGGCCACAAACTGTATCGGTCACAGGCAATTCCTATGGCGGTTTGTTCCGGTAGCTGAGTGATATATTAAGGGAAATACGTAGGGGAATATCGAATTCAAGCAACTTGATTGTTTAAAAAATGATTCGGATTACAGGGATCTAGTGTGTAAAGCTACCAGTCGTATGTGTGGATTTCAGGAGCTTCTCTACTTGGCATATCACACTGGCCTTCCCCCTTGTGGATTCCGTTTTTTTTTCAAACTCTTGAGTGCCATATAAAAGTCACACAGTTTCCCTCCGATAAAATTGGTTCATCTGGTAGTGCGAAAGGTTTATTTAAAGCTGTCATGCAATTGTGCACATAATGATAGATTAGTGTATTAGTTTGTAGCGTACAATTTATGAAATAAATGTACTGTTTTATGTTCAACACATACCCACGCGAATCGGGCTTAACAAAACAGTCGTAAATAGTATAAGTGACTTAAACCTGTTTAGTCATATCAACGCGTCTTCAGTGTTTATGCTGTCGTGGATTGCAAAATACCTGGACACTAAGATGTGGGAAGGACAAGATAGAAGATTGGAAAAGCCATCACTTTGTCTAGAGTTGCGTTTGTGGGTTTGGTGTTGCACACAAAACAGCATAGGAGATTATCGATTTCGGAACTGCGCAGGCAAGATCGTTAGGAACCAGTTCAGTATCCTCTGTATGGTTGGAGGATCTCTGACAAACAAAGCGATGATTTGTGATCACATTCGCATTCTGTAGTTGATTATTTACCAAGACTACAGTGCATGTTTGTCGGCTTTTTTTTCTCTTCAGATTAGCGACCACCACCTGTGCAGCAAGCAGAAAGTCGCACATGTGCAACGAAAACAAACAAAATCTTTTCAGTGTGACACTACTATTTACATCCCGCCATAAAATTGAATACAAGATATGGAATTCCCAATAACAAACCGTGTAACATACATCAAGGATAACCATTATGTCGACTTACAAAGTTGACAGTAAATCAGTCATCTAGCTAATGTTATGGTAGTATTATTAGTATCAATGTAAATAATTCTCAAATTAAAGCATAATATTTTCAGACTTGTATTGCCTCTACAAATCAGCTTGTAACGTGGTAGTGTTTTATATGCAACTTTAGTCGGTGTTAATCAATTGGGTTGCTAACAACGGACAAACCAACCTCCTATTCACAAATTTCGCCCTCTCACTTCTTTCCACAACTCTAAGGTTCATGAATAATTGTTCATGCATTTGAACGTGCGAAATGACACGGTATTAAGACAATAAATTGTTCTTTCCCAAGAACAGAACAACGAAGGCGCCAGTTAAGTGTGTGAAAGAGAATGTACAAGTGTCCTAAACAGTTCGATACAGACACTGATTAAAGTTCAATACATTGATACTTCTGTTCACACTTTGTGTTTAATAGGGCGTACGTCTGCTTCAAAAATCAAGTGCCCACTTGCATAGTTGATCCGTCCTTATTATCGACGGTGCGTTGATGTCCATGGTTTGGAGACCAGGTAGCACGTACGCACGTACGCATATAACAAGCTAGAGATACAAATAGAACGACTGACTGCATATTTGGTAATGTAAATTAATTGTGAGTTGAACACGATGCGTCTACTATTACTTCAACTTATTTATTTGCTTTCAACGTATTCACAAAAGGACGTATGTTGTTGGAAGATGCGCATTGCAGTTTTAACCTGCGGTCTCGTATGCAGAATGGAGAAACCGTATTTTCTTCAGAACGGTTCTAGTCTTATCGAACATCAAAATCCTAGGAAACCGCTTGTTTATTGTTAAAATTTTTGTTAAATAAGCTAGAGCGGGTAGATTCAGGACCAAGTTTTCATTGAATGGCTAGTCTTATTAGGATTAGTCAAAATGCACAAGCTTTGATATAAACTAGTTGTACATCTCACCAGACTCCCGACAGTAGTTGGAGTAAATAGCCACAGGTAAGCTTGGATGAAGCGTACAAATTTTGCAGGTTTCTGAATGAAACTCACAGATGAATTCATCACAGAACTTGGTTGATAATCGTTTGCTTCTTAACTCCTCAGGTAGGCTAGGGTTAATTGATCACCATGTTTTTACGATTCAGCTGAACCCTGATAATTGTTGCAACATATAGTTCTGATTATCTGGAGATATGAAGCGAGATGGCAGCTTACAAACGTAAGCAATGTTCCACGTGTACCTATCAGACTACATAGTCAAGTGCTTAAAGTATCAAAAAAATGAATATTAAATTGTGGACCATAATGTCCAACGTATGTGTTTAAATCAGTTATGCATTCCAAATAAAAATTGCTGCAAGATGGATTGCTTGTGTCAAATATGTTTGCTACATGCTTTCCCGATACCATTTTGGAGTCTACAACATCCAAATAACATGCTGCAGCTAACGTCTTAGCCATTAACACACGGGTCAAACTCGTGCATATAATCCGGTATGTGTGGCACTAATTTTATTTCATTTATACTGATGATTCATTCATTCTCACTGTCAGAGTTCTCGCCATGAACTACTTATGTCGTTTTGCACCATGGCTGGTGGATGATTATCGTTAAATGTTTTACATCCGTTTCTCTGCAGCTTACGACAACCACGATTATTAGAACAAGAGATTGGAATAAGCTACTATGTCGCTGTAACAAACGCAGTCATATCATGGAAGAAGTTGTCCAAAAGTGTTCTCTTTGTATAAAATCGGTTTTCTGTTTTAGCAAAAATATCCTAATAACAAGTGGATTGACAATCGTACGAAAAATTTACGTTCTGTTTAACGAACTGTACGGCATGAACCACAGTCTAACAATTCATATCAGTTCCTTCTGTTTTTTTACTTGGTTTGTTCACGTGACAAAACTGACCGGTGTTTACAAAGGAATGCAGGTGAATTAAGTGATCAACTGCATTCTAATAACGAAGGAGATATTACTGGCTTTCTGAAACTATTCCCACGATTAACCGAATGATAAACGTATTTCTTTACTGAATGAAAAGTCCCGCAGAACCCTCTTTAAGCATTGATGAAATGGAAACAGAAAACTGTAATTATTGATAAGTCTTTTGGCAAATCTAATAATTTACAAAGAGAACTCTGTGAAAAATTCAGACTTCGGCTGGATTGGAGCCAGTTTCATAAGTGGCGTGCCCATATACTGCAAGTGTTCTACCAGCTGAACTACGAAATCATGTAGATAAATTGAAGCTTTCAAACATGCACTCAATCATTCGCCAAAACCATCTTCTCATATGGAATCCACCAAATGATCCAGAGGATTGATGGCCCTCGCAAGCTTTTTCAATCAGTTGATGCTGGAATCCACTAACGCCACCACTGAGAATGGAGTGTGTATTGCTGTCAGGTAGATTGTACACAACAAGACGAAAGAATATCGTGCACACCGCTTAGCGCATATTAAGTTTCATAACTCCTGGAAGAAGTTTTCCAATAAACCACGTTTTACACGTCTTCTTTTATGACTCAGGACCAGCAACGTGTAACAATATGACGATCCTGTGCAACGAATAGCGCGAATTTGTTTGTATAACTAATTAACTGTGGAATCCGTTGTTGAGGATCAATATCCAACACCACTAATTATTTAGTAATCTTGCAGACTGTTGAAACCACCCTCCACCTTGTTTATAACCAGAGTATATTTATGTTTTTGCGAGCTGACGGATTTTGCTATACCAGTTTGTGGAAGTCCCTGAGAAGTACCGCTCCTGTCTTTCCCAGCGTTTGGGATGTTCATTTTACTTCAAAATGAAGTAGATATATGCGTTCTACTGACAATAACTCATTACCAAGCCACTTTGCCAGAAATCTTCACTCCCCCAAGCTCTTTAGGATTGTGCATAATTATAGTTGCTTGATCATCGTTAAGCTTCTACGTTATCCGTCGGCTGTGTGGACTTGTTGGTCGCTACTTGGCCAGCGTGAGCGTACAGGCTGGTTAAACTCACATACTGCAGCAGTGCTTCATCCGATTTACGTGGCATATGTAACATTTAGCTGGCCAATTGGTAACGTGCGTGGGCGGCGTTGGAGCAAAGAAGTGTTCGTTTCACGAGTGCGTCTGTAATCCGATATTTGTGGACCGCCTGGTAAAAGCCTTCCGATTTGGTGGGTTCATGTTTTGTCCATAATCCGCCTTATGGCGTTGTTAGTACGATCCACTTACGTGCGTTTCACTAATGTGTGTGCAGTCCGTTTTTGCTCAGACGATGATTAAAGCAAGATTTGGCTTAACAGTTTTTGGTAGACAGTGAATGTGTTAATAAGAAAATGGTTCTGGCAGTGAGACAATGCTATCGATGAAGGGTAATTGTGCAGAAGTCTGACTGTACTTTAGAATGTATGAAGTCAGAACATTCGTCAGGAGGATAAATGTTTGTGACTAGTGGTCCACAAGTGCCCCATTTTGAAATCCGTGGTATCATGTCCTAACCAACAGCAATATTTCACGCAGATTTGGCATACGAATTTTGGTTCCTGTCTTAGGTTATTGTCTTTGTTTTACTGATGTGAATGATGTTCTGTAATCACAGGGAAAGATGATGTATGCATTCACTGACATTGAATATTGGAGTTCACATTGTGGCTGGGAATGGAGGTGATTGAGTAGTTTAGGAAAACAACTATGGATACCAGACGTGGTCGGAGTGACGTTCCATTGGAAATTAACTGAGTAGCGGTTGCTGTAACGTTATGCCCTTTCAGTTAACCGAGAAATGCTACCGATTAATGAAACAAAAATATCCGCCTGATCGTTAGCAAGGCATTGATATGGGCACTCTGTTAATCGCAGTCACTCCGATTCTAACAGACGAAGCTGTGAGTGCACTAGAAATAGAGGATAAAAGTCAATTTCTGTCTAGGACCATTAGAACAGTGTTCCGTTTTTCTCAGGACTCACACAGATTGGATGAATTGGCAAAACGCAAGCAATGTTATGATCAAAGTTAGTCCTACAAACGAAGGTAAATCTAGGTATTCCAAGGATTGAATCATTTCCAACAACTGTAACCGTTCTCGTTTGTGTTAGAATCCTTTTGACGTTGCCATTTTATTCGTGATGTCGAACAACACACTCCCTCTAAAATGGGTAATTAGTTAGTCACTTTACGGGTAAGTAAATCCTGGGTCAAGCTGGTTGGCTTGCCATCATTTCGAAATTAAGTAGGCGGGAATCTGATTCACGTAAGTTTTACTGTGGAGGTGTTTCAGATGGCAAATAGTATACACAGAAATAAATTTGTTATAAGCCACCCAAGTGATTTGTTTTCATTCCTGCAAAGATAGGGAGAAAATAAACGACTGCATTTGAATGGTAACGTAAACAAAATAAAGCAATTTTTTGGTCGGCCAGGAGTACTGTCTTTAGATGCGTAGAGGCCGCGTAGCATAGTTGATTAAGTACCATTTATTACCAATTGTTACTGAAACTTTTCAGTGGTAGAGTTGTTAATGAAAAGGAGTACTGAAAAACAAATGCTTTCAGAGTATCTTCAGAGAACCGTTTTATTTACATACAACATAAAAATACTAATGACTACGTGAAAAAATGGAACGGAACAAACCTTTAATGTATGTATCACATTGTTTCATCCTTGTCATGGTAATCAGATATCGATCGTATATTGTGACTGAACCGGAACCGGAAAGTCGCCTTAGCACACAGAATATGGTGTCAAATATCAGTGAACATGGAACGCCAAACAAGTAGTTATCACAGTGTGTTCGCACAGAAGGCTATCGGGCGGGAAAATGAGCAACCCTTTTCATCTTTCAGTAATTCTGTTGTTATTTGTTTCTTACAAAGAAAAACAACTTATCTAAGATCCAACTTGTTCATCATCAAAGTGTGAATTAAAGACTTCGTGGAAGAAGTGTGCCCACTAGATATGGACAGATATTAACGTCTGTTATGGGTGCTCAAGTTGCGAACGAATCACTGGATGTTCAATTGTCTTAGTTTAACCAGATAAATAAAAGTTTCCAGCTTCTAATTCCAGTGCAATTATCCTTAGCTGGCAGACATTTAAATAAACAAAAACATGCGAGTTGCTGATACTTGATGAGCTTTTGAGAAATATTAGGAGTTCTACAGATAGAATGTTGTCGTATTAGTTAGAGGTGTTCAGGAATACTGAAATATGCACTGCTTGAGCCAGATTCTTGTACCAACTTCAAAACCTTCACTGTATTAGTTGGTGATAGCGACCAACGGGAAAAGATCCAAATATGTATTTTAAAAAAAGCAGAAGTTACGGGAAAAAGAAGTTTTATTCGCAACCACTGATTAGTAATCGACCGAATAGATGGTTCAACTGTACAACGACGGTCAAAATCTAGCAAATGCACCCGCGGGAACTAGTTGTTCTTCGTTGTCGGTGAGCATTTGTAAACGGAATTGGGTGCACAATCTCTTTCTGGTAAGTGCCTATTGAAGCTACGTACATACATCGGATCACAGAATATTCATAAGGTCTACGATTTTAACTCATCTATCTTGGCTAGCTCATTCGAATTGAAACAACAAGCAGATGATGAAACGGTCTCCGCATCATTATTGAGATGTTGTGAAGTTTCAACTGTGGCGATTTGGTTGTAGCGAATGTCATCTGAAATTAATTAAACCGCCTGGATTTCTTTATTGAAGAATGAATAGTTCAAAACGTTGAACGCATCATACCAGAGCTAGTTCACTTAAACCGGATAGGACGTAGTCATTAAAACCCACAGTGATTATGTTTATACTCACAAGATGTTGCAATGGCTGTTATCCACTCACAGATTCTCCTTTTTGAGTAATAATTAACGATTTTCTAGATGTCACTTAAATTCGTACTTACCGAAGTATTTACATTGCTTCAAGATTATAATCTGATGAGTAAAAACCACATATTTCCCATTCTCCATAAAATTCACAAGATAACACACTGGAAAGTCAGACCACCTGGGATGTGAGACAAATTGTCGGTTGTGTACCCACTGTTCACCCACTTCCTACAGTGGTCGGATTTTTCATACGAAGAGCTGCATTAAAAATCACGATGTGAGTTGTACGGTTGATGGATCAACACGGTTGTGAGACGTGAAGCATTTTGAGAATATCGTCTGTTTTGCAAAATTCAATCTTCAATCATTTTGTTTAATTTTGTGGAAACCTTTGCACGCTTCGAGCAAATTAAGCAGCCATACTGACGTACATAAGTATATAAGGACAATGGTGCTGATCTGCGTAAACACAAATGACAAAAGCTTCACACTGTTATTCAAACTGCGAGACGATCACGTGTTTCTGTAGTGGCAAATAGGAACGTTAGGGTTTTTGAAGCCTTGGGCTATCCTCATTAATAACAAATTGGCAAAGATTATCCTAGAAGAGAGCCATTTATGAAATGTTTTAGCTGTGGCTAGATTCTAACCAGCGATAGAAACAACATTCTCAAAAGCGGCAAGCGCCCTATCAACGGGGCTACACCAGAAATGTAAAAGTGGCGTTGACAGATTCCAGCGTGGATTGTTCAAGTAATGTTGCCGGGGTAGTCGATCCCATAGATCATTTGGTGGATTCCATATCAGACATTCGGTTGTACGGATAAGTGAGTTCCAATTTGAAATTTCCGGCCTCCCGACGTGATTTCGTAGTTCAGCTGGTAGTTGGGTATGCCATTTTTCAAATACAGCTGATGCCCAAGCTTTTCGCAGCCAGGCCTCTTCTGAATAAACTAACCTGTTGAACTGATTGTCAGTAATACTCGTTTTGCGTTCGATTATCGAATTGTCCCTACTAGACCACGATTATTGTCTAGTTCAGGATAATGGATGTCTTAAGGGGAGTGCTTGTTTAGGTATAACATTAATCCAATAGTTTAACCTTTTATACGTGTTGAACCTATATGTTTCCACCATTGGGAAATAGTTTTAAGTCACTCATAAGTCAAAATAAATCGAAAATGCTGTTACCGTACGTCATATTGCGACAAACCTGCAACATGAACATTATTTACGAGGGTCTGGAACGAAAATTTGGATGTACTGAGGAATCCGTCACACATTCAGAATTTTGCATAATGAGGTTCCATTGCTTACTAACATAAAACTAGAAAGTTTCAGTCTTCGTTGAAATCTGCCTTAGTAACACAAAAAATTTGTTACTTCCGGTCAGGTACACTGTGACAATCATTAGTTTAAAAAATAGGCAGAGTGCTTTTGACAATTCAGCTGCGATCACCTAGGCCAGTAGAACGAACAGAGAGTGGGATAATTACGAATTCAGGTCACTTGTGAAATGTACTGAACTACCAGCAAGTCAAAGTTCTTGTCATTCATGCAATTACAGGGAAACGATACATACAGTCCCATGGATTGCGCAACGTTTCAACGCATCAGTGGAGCAGCGCAAAAGAAATTCATAGAATTTTCAAACATCCGTCAAGAACAAATTAATGCTTACCTGTAGTCAGCTGTTTACCGTATAAACAGTTAAACTCTTCAACTCAGTCGTGAACAGGATCGTGGGGAAATTCCGTAAATAACGCAAGCTGACACAATTGCACAAAACGCAAAATTCAGATCTGATCTTTACATGAGAAATCGTCACATTTGTTCCCATTGCCTATTAGTCCCGTTCTGATGGGATAAACATGACCGTAATTGCCATCGTCTAATTTAATGTTCCAATAGCACAACAAAAAGTACTGATGTTTGAATTCCTGTTCTGAGTGTACTTACCTGATGATATAAAAAGCAAATAAGAGACTCATATACAAACGTTTGTGAAAGCATATTTAAAGATGTCTGCAAGACTTCTGCTGGTCTTCCTAATGTCATGAGACTAAAATTGACGTTTGATTTGCAGAACTTTTGTAAATAAATACTGTTACAAGCATGCGTATAGAAGTATAACACGTTCTGAAATGGTTACCGTCACTTTGTGATAGAGGACAAAGTCGGAGACTAAATTACTCCAACACAGTGGAATATTTAGATACGATGGTAAGATACGGTCAAAGCCCATGAAGGATGGATTGCGTACAACATGAGCGACCGGAAGCTTCATCATTCAATGAAAGTGGACCGACGGGCGAGAAACGACAGGCCCAAAATCCATCACAAAAAAAGTCGAAAGCTAGGCAAAAGTGCACACGACGTTTGATTGGAAATCGTTTCTGCGTTATGATCTAGAATTCTGGCTCACAAACGCCAACAAGCATGTGGCTTGGCAACAAACATTCTGAACAGCAAACAGCCTGCTTTAATGAACGACCTTTTGCTACAATACGATGGACAAGTTTGTAACCTGGCGTTCCTTAGAAACAAGTTAGTATACCTGTCGATGACCGACAAAACTGTAAGGTTATTTCCTGTGTTCGAAGCTCCTTCTGATGGGTCAAATGACCAAAACGAAGACGACCTCAAGCCAAAGTCGACTAGCTGTCAACTCTGTACAGAACCATTTAGCCGACGTGAAAAACCCCTAACAATAGATCAACAGTATATGCATTCAGACAATAGGGCTGCGGGACATTAGAGCGGGACGAATCAGCGGACGGACGACCCGGTGATGCGTGCATGAGCTTTCGCATAACTCGTGGAATTCGGTCTGTTTTGTGCATCGAACAATGCATGTGAACTTGAAGTGCGGTTCACCCCAGTTACAGCATTACACGTTTTAAAGTCATCCTCCTCCTGCGGAACGTGATGTATTCATGTCAAGTTTCCAAAACATCATCTTGAGTAAAACGTAGTGGGTAGTCTTGATGCAAATGTAACCCTCGTTTTAGAGTCATATGTTTAACCGTGCATTCAACGTCAAACGAGCGTTGAGGAAAAATTGTTTATCTCTGTCAAACTAATCCAATAATTTTCACCGAAGGGTCACTGCCGTATTACATCAGAGAGCAAACAAACGCATTTTTTAATTTGAGCAAGCACAACCGTCTTGTTGCCTCAAATGGACTCATCATAGAAGCAAAGACCTTGACTTATTACTATGATTCTTCCATTATTGCTGCTGGGGTTTTTTTGCAAAAATGTGAGAACAGAATGGCCGAATGACGCCTCTGTTAAGTAAGGAAACTAGAAACAACTTGTCAATGACTCTAGACACTTTGTTCATTGAATTCCTTCTGTTAGACGTCATACTCCTGTAGCCACCCAATGCTGACAGGAACCCTTCTTTCGAAAGCTACTGGTAGAGAATGCCACGCAAGTGTTTAGTTAAAATGGCCGAATCAAACAGACCCGATTTGCTTGATGATGTGGGACATAGTGCGTGTAATGAAAGATGCTACTTACTCGTTCTCTACGGGATTTTGTTAACCCTTTTCTCTAGAGCCAGTCTGTAAGTTTTTATACTTCGAACCCATCTATTGCCACCAAACTGAACGAAATCTCCAGGTTAGAAAAACAACATCTTGAAGTTGCGCATTGTGCAGTTGATAACGACCAGTTACAGTCGCAAAACCCTTTTATATCCTCAAGGTCATTAGGAAGATATTTCAGCAGTTATCGAGAGAGACATCGCACGAACCTGGAAAAGCATCCCCTACCTCAATCGAGATGAAGGCGAATATTTTAGACTAGTTTGTATTTAGGTGCAGAAAATAAACTTGCAAAATTCGTCTAATTATTCCATAGATCGAGGCCTTTTCTATTGTTATGTGTTGGTCCCTGATGAGGTCATTAGTACTAAGCAAATTTTTGTGTGTACGTTCGTAGTAATTAAATTCCAGCATAACCTCGCTTTTTTAAGAAAACGCACAACGACACTACAGCGAGGGAAATCTTTGTCTGCTTACCGAAGTGAGATCTGATTGGGGCTGTCATAAAACTGTTAAGTTCGCTAAGTTTGATAGAATTTCGCGCAACAGATTAGCTCAAACAATTAATGAGAAAATGGAAAGACCCAATGGGAAAAACTTGTCGCCTGAGTGATAATGTCGGTGATTATCCACTCCACAGTCTCGGGTTTGGGCCAGGTTTGCTGGGATCGTTGATGTCTCGGTTTCGACAATCTGATAGTGACCAGCCCACGTGTGACAATCTATGCCTCGTCGAAGAAAACGTTTTCTCATTCGTACTTTGCGTGAATTAAATCGTCTAGAAAAAACTATTAGTAGTCTCTCGTAATATCTGCTTTTTTAGTTTATCAGTAGTTTCCCAATGAACATTGCTAGTCTGGGATTGGGATTTGAATTTGTGTTCCTACCGAACTATACCCTGTTGAACGCACATAGTTTCATTTAACTCGGGTAACATTTCTGAAGATATTGGAACATTTATTTTCATTGGTAATGCAATTATAAATGCGAATGTCGCAAAGTTAGATAATCGGTGAATAGTTGACGTCCTTTCTCATGAAATACTGGAATACAAGTAAGAGCTTCATTTTAGCTTTTTATAATGACATGCGGCAATTTTGAAAATGACAGCTTCCAGTAGACAAAAGTACAATTACCGTTGATTTTTGCGCCTCGCCTGCGGATGCTCCAACTTGAGGCGATTTCGGGGCTGATATCAACACAGTAAATACATAAAATAAAAATCAACGGTTTTACGAAAACGGACACACGTTGACTGTGACATCTTTGAGAACCCTTTCGAATGTGGGCGCAGTTTATCGAACATTCAACTCTCACGAACACATCTAGGACTACATTTGCAAGCTGCAGTCAGGTTATTGTTCAACTACTTCTTGATACAGCTGATGGGATGGAAATATTTCTGTAGCTAGCATGTCATTCTATCATCACTGACATTATCATCTTCACAATCATCACCATCGTCATCGTCATCCAAATCATCAACAATTTCCTTCTCATCATCTTCATGTAAAATAAGTAGTTCAACGAGTACAAATCGCAGTCTCACTATCTTGAATGTTGACTGGGAATTTGGACGTTCGCCACCGTAAGCTGCAGATCTGTTCTGATTCTTACACAGGCGGTTTTTATCGGCGTGCTGATAGAGTCCATGATGACTGAACTCAAACAAATTATTATTTGAGTGCACTGTCATTCCCGAAAGAACGAAAGGCATTACGACTCGGGATATCCGAAAACTCACAATCATCATTTGGCACATTCAAGCCACTAGAAAAACAATGGGTTTACTTCATTTACACACCAATCACCGGGCAGCCTATTGATGGTCTTCGGGAATTTTATCAACCACAGTATAAGTTATGCCACCGAAAACGACTTCCGGAGAACGGCGTAGATATTTGTATACTATAATCTGTGACAGTTATACCATAGTAGTTCGGTTTCCAAATACAGCTGCAGTTACTCCAAACGCAATGTTGTGAACGTTGTCAAATATATACTATGCCAAACTGTCAGGTAGATGTCAAGCTTTGCCAATTTACAGGTACTTTCCATGACGGACCGGCGCAAATAATTTCCCATTGATGCAGTAGGTATTATTTGAGTTGATATTAGAATAGGTAATCACAAAAATTAGTGTTAGAAATCAAATGTGAAATTGTGGATAGTCGTCTCCATTGCTGAATGCCAAAATTGAACAGTAAAAAAAAGTGACGCTTCTGATTCTCGTCCCGGTAACGACTGGTACAATTTAAATCCACAGGAATATTTAGTTACTCTCAAAAACACAGAAGCAGGTATCTGCAAAACGGAAGTTGCGGCAAAAAACGAACATAAACAGATAGAGGATGTAGAGGAAGTGGGAAGCAGCAATTGAGAATGACAAGTAATAAATTAGCCGGAAAATAATGGAAAATTGTTTTAGTGCACATTGGCGGGAATCTGGTTCTGGCTGATCATCGTTTCATAAACATATAAAACAATGTTCTGGCTACTTGGAAAAAACTTAGAGGAGACTCAATAAAAGTTTTAAATTATATGTTTGATAATGAACATAATAGGATGTTGTTCGACAGGCCTGTACATTTTCATTGTTCCTAATCATTTCGAACACAATGTTTGACACTAGCAGCTGGGTAGAAGTTTGTTCTTTTCTGTTAGTCCACACTTCGTATGTTAATTACAAAATCTCAGCATTATAAACTAGCTTGTGTTCAACTGGTTAACTCATGAGAGCTAAAAGGAATGTGCTGTTAAGTTCGGCCAACTAATCACAAATCTTGAGGTACATTCTTAAACTTTTCACTTTAGGGGATGATAAATAATCGCATCGGTTTAAGATTATTTATTGTTTCACAAAAAAGAATAGATAAACTATTCAAGTGGTAGTGAGACAACTATTTGAGAATAGCAAGAAGCAGAAACTAAATCAAACATGTGGTACTACAAGAAAGTTCTCTTCTACACTGACGCCAAGCTGCGAACTTAACGTATACGCTTCCATTGGAAAAACTGTGCGACTATACGAAACTTTGGGTAGCTGTAAAAAATCACGTCGAGCAAGATCAATTAATCATACGGCTAAATGATTGTAATCAGGTATGATTATAGCAAATCGATTAGTATAAAATTATACACGTTGGCTGCACTGTTTTACTTGGATAATCTGACTGGTGTTTGTATGGGTATTTTTAACTGACTGGGGTGCAATCGTAATCCATGAAGAATATAGATACTCTTCGGGCATCACAATGCGTAAGCAGATACTGTATCAGTCATATCTTGGCAAGGGTTCCACATGCACGTCTTCACTTTTGTAAACGTCAATAAGTCTGACTAATGACGTAGACTGTATAGCTTGTGATCAGACGAAAATGTCTTGATACGCACTCGTTTGACTGTATTTTCCGAATGTAATGTTAACTCTGTAACCATAAGTAAAAACTGTCTCCCCAAAATGACTTCCAGTAAATGATTAACAAACCTATACTAAAACACTAACGGGAGTCGTTTTAGAACTAACTCAGTATTTAAAGAGCAGTAGTTTCTCGAATGAGAATTTTGTCCACAAATCATGCTGGGCATTTATTGTTTGTATCACCCGACGACCATCTACTTTCTTCAAAAATCTCGACTGTTATCGTGCGTTCTTCATTTAGTTTTCTACATGAGGAGTCTAAACTGCATGTAGTGGTTGACCTGATATGAACTCGGTGCCACATTTTTCAGGCGTGCACCGAATTATACCCAGCAGATGTTGGTAACTTAAGAAAGACATACTGCCGGACGTACTTTCTATATAGTTCATCTTAAGTCCGAAAAAAGTTATTAGAAAGGTCGAAGAATTGGGGTGATATTTTGATCAGAATGATTACGAAGAAATCAGATGATAGATTAACCGGTTCGTTGATTACTCTTTTACCATATGTCGTTTAGTTGGCAAAACCACGCAAATCTTTTTGAATACTACGTAGGTTGTATTCATGTACTTTTGAAAGGCAGGTTGCAAGATACTGTGTTTCCCTTACGTTTTGAAGACATTTTAATCACCTTTCTAGCGGCAACTGCTAATATAACATCTACTAATAATAGAGGGAGATTCACTGTCTTGAGTGTCATCTTCGCAAACTTTGTATGTTCACAGTTTTTGTCCTCATTGGAATAGGCCGTCGGAGCAATTTTAGTGATGATCGGTTCGACTTATACGGCGAAGCCTGGTGACATCGGCTGTAGATAACTCATAATCTGCTGTGACTGACAATGAAAAGAATCTGACATGATGCGCCAGCTGTTCATATCAGCTTCTCCATAACTCGTGAACTTGAAAAGTTGTGATTCCCATTGCGTTCGACAATTTTTTTACCTATGGACATACGGAGTGCTTACTGCGATCATATGGATTTAGTTCATAATCGGTTTCTGTACATTATGTAAAAGTTACTGTCTTAACGACTGTTGTTACGGCCTTGCAGCATTTGTGGAGTATTTTAGGGTGAATATACCTAGATGTTAGAATAAGGTAACCACAGGAGAAAGAAGATATATGCCGCAATATGTCACAATTTCAACTATTCCCATTGATCACAGAAATAAAACATGCAAATTATATATGAGAAAAATGGAGAATGGTATGGAATGAACAAGTACATATTAACATCAAGTTTCACCTGACAAAATACGTATCATAGTGGTTTACAAAATACCGTATGTGAACCGTGCTGCAACACATGATTACGTATTATAAGTCGGTTTGACAACGCTAATACCAAATTGCCATATAGACTGAACATCACCTACAATTGATCGTAGCTGTCGCATTCCCACAGACTTTCCAGTCGACCCCATTCGAAAAGAAGCACTAGACTCGAGTTTCACTCTGATTAGAGCTCGTCAGTAGTGCATATCATCGCCACTACCGGGACCTGAACCGTGGACAAACAGTGGTAAACACGGTTGCCTCATGAAAGCGTGGCCGGAGTTCTAGTCCCGGCAGTAGCAAGGATATCCACTACTAACGAGCTCTAATCGGAGTGAAACTCGAGCCTAGTGCTTCTGCTGTTCGAGGGGTGCCGACTGGAAAGTTTATGAGAATGTGACAGCTGCGATCAATTGTGGGTGATGTTCAATCTCTATGAAAACCCAAATCCCCTACTACTCGTCAATATCAGATTCTGTCAATCACAGGTCGATGTAAATGATTAAGTTTACTTAATATAAATCAGACCATCGGTCGTCAGTCAAGTTGCTTACTCTCAATGATGGGTTTTACTGGAATGCAGTCAATATGATTTGCCACATTCAAAAAATGCCCACAGTAGATTATCACTCAAAGTGGACCATAAATCATCATTATCATCATCATAGCACCCATGAGCCTGACCAAAAGGTACTGTGGCTTGGGCTGCGGCTCACCTCAACAGTGACGTGGAAAATCTTAGAAGAGAACGCTACGAAGAAGTTTGAACATTATTAAAAGAAAGTTAAGCGGAAGAACTAGAAATGGTATGGATACAGGTACCTCATGGGCTGCGACACAGCCATCTCGGATAGCGTCTCGAACCAGCAGTTAGAGTGACCACGAGGACCCCATCCACGCAGGCGACACCTAACTACTTTGCTCAGTGGAGCAATCAGGGTCTTCATACTTCGTGACCAAGTTGTTGCCTGACCACCACCGG
>LUCH01000436.1:0-116699 GCA_013368495.1 Paragonimus heterotremus
GTACTGTACGTGAGTCTCCCGACTTGTCTATGTTTTAATCATCTTCCTGTTTATACCTATTTATGTCATACATCTTACTACTCAACTGTGTACCCTTCTTTTGTTATATGTAGTTAGTGTTAGGCCGTAGTCATTTATCTATAGCCCACACCATATTGCCCCCACATAACAAGAGAATAAGTGTCACTCAGTGACCTCTCAAAAGACTTCCACCGAGGTTTCTTTTACTTTGTTTTCACCATCAAATGAATCAATGTCCAAAATGACAAGGCTTAGGTACCTTCTAATGTTTATAAAACCCGCATATGGCTGTGGCTTTTAGGTGATTCTTTTCTATTTGCTTGAATGATCAACGGACACATCGATACGAATCGAGGCGATCCCTTCTAGAAAATACCCTTCCAATAAACTGGTTTCGAATTTATTCCAGAACATCAATTGGTTTCACAAGCCTGATTGTAAAATGAAGTAAGATGAGTTAAGAAATACATATCCGGTGTTGAAGAAGATCCCGAATGAATTTTCCCAAACGTGGATTGTTATGATATTAATTTTCCTGTAAGAATCGTTCGATAACATGGCGTTTCTTCCATTGAAGATATCCTGTCCACATGTTCGTCTTTTTTGATTCCATTCGAGCAATACAGATGACAGTCGAGGTACGGCGGACGTGTTCTGTTCTGGTGACATCGCGTTTTCAGTCGGGTCTGTTAACTGACGGCCAGCACTTTCGGATGTGTGCAAGACTAGTCTATCATGACCAGCACCTGCAATGGCTTCGTAAGCATAACGCTGAATTCACATTGTTTTGAAGGGAGCGGGAACAAACGGAACCAATAAGCTAACTGATTTAGCTCCCTTTTTCACAGCCACCTTTGGTTATAAGCAAAGCTGTACAATGATCACCAGCTTTATAACAGTTCAATATTTTGTGCCTCTTGGTTGAGCTGTTTTATTACTTCTTTCGATATAACCCCTATTAGTGAGCAAAACAATCTCACTTTTTAAGGTCATCGATTAACGTCAACAGAGAGTAACTGTGTCTCCCGTCGAGACGATCGGGCAACCTGACCATTACTCACAAGCAAAAGTGGTCGACAGTTCGCATGTGATAAATCGGTCGAGTCTAATGTAAGGTCAGTGGCGCAGTGGTCAACATGGTTGCCTCGTGAAAGCGTGACCGGAGTTCTAATCCCGGCATTGGCAAGAATAGGCATTACTGGCGAGCTCTGATGAGGGCGAAATTCGAGTGTAGTACTTCTTTTAAAAAGGGGCCTACAGGAATGTCTGTGAGAATGAGATAGGTGTTATAAGCCGTGTAGGTGCCGTCCAATCTATTTAGAAACAACATTTCTTACTACTCGTCAATACTGCTATAGGAACATCAAAAATGTTGTTTCGAATGACAATGGCTCACTCAAAGCTATTGTGGAAGTGTGTTCGATTGCTCGTCCTCGACAAATGTCAACCGATCAAGAAACATGTCGAACGCAGTAAATTCTCAGCCTGGAGCAATTTATTCAATTGCATTGAGACTTAAGTACTTGTTGGGTTATGCTCCGAAATTTGGATGCCCTAAGTCAAATTTCAAAGCTGATTTCACGAAAATTTTCAGCAAATGCTCATTTGGTGCAGTTGCCGGAGAACGTGGACAAGATACCCTCTACTTTCTTCAATTATTTCTGACTCAATATTCTTCACAATAGTAAATTTATTTTGAAAAGCAACAAACGGATTATATTTTGAGATAAGTACACATCACACTACACTGCTGCAGTATGGTAATCAGAAAAGTTGAGCGACTCTCTCACTTACTGAATTTCAGTGACATTTTTTATTGTTAACTAGACGACGTTTCGTGTTGAGTTAACTAGCACAGTGATAACCGTGTTCATTGTCTACGCTCCTCACTTCGTGCAAATTTCATCAGGCCGTAAATTATCCATAACGTTCACTTTTCAAACTAAATGATGGAATATGTTTTGCAGAATTTCTAAAAGTATATCTTTTTCTATTAGAAAAGCAGATAGAAACTTTTCAATCACTTGATCTACCTGCCTATACAACCACTCAAATTAAGTCGCAACTGATTACTGAAAGAAAGCTGAAAAGAGGAAATATCAAGCAATCCACTCTAAATGGATTTGTAACCAGAGGCTGAAATTAATAGTTATCTGCTCTGCCTAATCATAGACAGGTGGTAGGTACATTATTACAAGGTAAACAGTGGTCACAATGAGTCAACCTATTGAAGTATGCAAAAGTGTGAATAGTTTTAATGCTTCCCTATTTACATCTATCAAATGACTCACAGTACGGAGGCCTCCGATCCAAAGTTCGTTCGAACTACCTGAATAAAAAAATCGAAGATGTGAATAAAAACAATCTACAACAGAATGAAATATTCAAACCGCAGACCATACAACAACGTGCGGCGCTCTGTTTATAGAGAATTCCAAACTGTTCCCAATGAAAGTTGGTACTTCTGGGAAATGCCAACGCTCAGTTCATTAATTATATTTTATTTAAAGGCGACTTCTGAGATATAAGACAGACTGGTTGCACTAAATCTTGAAGACCGCCATCTGTTTAACAGTCAGCACGGAAATATACTCAGCCATTGCACGCGAGAATACAAGTCATTTTCTCAGCTAAAGAGATAAAAATTCGGAACATGAGTGCCTGTTACTTTCTGTAGTTGGTGATTTTTCCTCTCATTATAAGGCCGCAGTAGAGAACTTAATGGATGGGTTTCGTATCAATTATTTTTGGGGGAAAGTTCTGTGTATGTTACAGTTTAAAGGAAAGAAATATTGACAATCCGTACATCAACGTATTATTCTGCGGAGCTAAGCACAAGTTGGAACAATTATTTTTATCTTTTGTACAACCAGACAGTGGTTTGATAACTGAAAGTCCAGCCTACTAAGATAGCGAATTTCGGCACTCACTCAGGTGAAGGTACCTCACTATCGTTAAGTCTGAAGAGGGATGTGAACTCGTGGACTGTTATTTAAAGGACAACATCGTAAAGTATTGTGTATAGTATGGTCTAATATCGTGAATTTATTTTATGCTCCAACCAATATTTTACTATGCAGATAAAGGTGAGGTGGTCACCTGAAGGCCAGTTTTTAATGACCACTTTCAAACATACGCAGGTGATCATATCGGAAGTGAAGACAGTATTTTAAATGCCGTTTTGTTTAAGGGAGTTTAAGTCAAGTGTTTCGATGAATTTTATTGTACCTTAAAACCCTTTACACTTGAAACAGCTCACCGGGCACACGGAGAGAATTAATTGCAGAGGTTTTCCATGAAGGTTTTTCGAAAAGGCCGCCAAAAATTAGAATGAGAACAAACAAATATTAGCGATGGACAACAAAACACTATTAAATCAAAGAGAATACCAAGCATTAACCAGATATTTCGTAATCGTTTATTCTGTGTTAGACACACACTATTCAACCTAACCGGATAATAGCGAAGTAGTTAAGTGCAGGTTTATAGCTCCATACGAGGTCACCAAAACTGTGAAGTCCTTTTTACGTTCCATACAGATCACATATTTCTGACCACATGGAGCCTCTTTAGATCGAATAGGCTGGCTTGCGCTTTGGTTAGATGTATTCTCATCTCTCTTCAACAAGTCGGTTGACCATTCCTCATGGTTTTCAGACTGATTTCATCGGGTCACTCTTCTTTCCATGTTAACTAAATTTGCCATTCGTAAATGTTGGAACAAGTTGTTAACCCTATAGGCGACCTACGGCTCATAACTTTCAGATTCGTATGACAACTCATGCTCCAGTTGCCTCTGCAGCACAGTTATTTGCAGCTTGTTTGCTTGGCCTGAAAGAACCTCCATGTCAAAAGCTTTATTTAGCCATAAATTACAAGCACAGATTGTTTATACTTCGGATCTGAAATCATGCATTCTGTTCCACACCTCACTTACCTTCATTTTAAAAGTACCAATAGATGAATCTCACCAAAGCAAAGTTTGTCTGTTTGTACTGCTATCACTATTTTTGAAAGGAGTAAAACTAATCTGCGTGGATGACCATTTTCTATAGTAGTTGGTGAGTTAACTGTAGCAGTCTCATTTGTACGAAAAGGTTTTGTGCCATCTCCAAGTAGGTTGCAGTATTGTACCAACAGAACATTGCTGAATGGGGATAACCTAAAAGGAATTCCTATGAAGGTACTCTTTTAGTGAAAGGTGACACCCAACTAATAATGTGGATAGAGATATGGAATTTCCAATAAGCTTCTTTCTCATACCAAGCAAACACGTTTTTCAGATAATGGTTACTGCACGCATTTTATTTGTTAAACAGCTGGTGCTGCAGCCAACGTTTAAATTACTTAAAAGGAAACAGTATGCTTAGTAGCTGACTTATGTGAACTAAAATCATTGGTCTTTTGTTCGTATAACGTTTTAGTCTCAGAAGATGAGCAATGTTTGTAAAACTTGAGTTGTACTTTTGTCAAGTTTAGTTTAACAACCAGTAATGCGCACTTAATACATGCCGTTTCAGTCACAAATGGAGTAGATAAATTGTGGATAAGGTCCAACAACTCGTGACGATAAATACATTGCAACAAAGCATAGTAACCAACAAACGAAATTACTGGAGTCAGATTGACCAATGCAACGGATTACAGTGTATGTGTAGCACTATTGAATATGGTTGCTAACCTACTTTGGAAAGTTCGTTCTTCGATAAAATGTTGGACGCGCTGGTGGTATAAGATTATATAAAATGCTGACAGTCACATGATCGTGACATACATGTCGCCATGTGGCTTAACGCAATGTCACTGGTTTCGTGGATTCCGTATTTCACAGTTACGCCGTCGTATTGCGTACACTCTTGTTCGGTTTTACTATTTTGGTTCTGTAGGAATTTTCACTGATGCACAATAATTGGCAGTTTTGTCGGACATGAGTACGGTACACTTCCAGCTTACTGGCCATGTACATCGTGTCAAACAGAATATTCTCTAAACATCTCTGTAAGTAAACCCAACTTAATTCGGTAATTCGAGCGAAGATGACATGTTCGTTTGTTAACGAGGTGATATCAGCGGCTCGGCCGGAAAGGTAACTTGCTTTCGGACAGCAACCAGTCTAAAACAAAAAACATTAAGAACATCCAGCTTGCTGAACAAAAGAAGAACATGATAACGTCGCGGTCACGAGGGTTGCCCAGACTCCAAGCGTGATCTAATCACGAAGCATCCTTGTCAGCACTTAGGTGTGAGACCCTGATGAAAGCACTGTGCACTTTCCAAAAGCGACCTGTTGTTTTTTGAGATATCTTTCCTGAAAATTCATCAAAACTCATTCCAAATGTTCAGTAGTGGGTCAACTTTAAAATCGTAGCAGTCTGTTGTCACTTTCCTGAAATGGAACGCAGCGAGGGCAATAGGGAATTGGAGGTTAACTGTTGACTTGTCTGTTTCAGTCAGAGATGTTGTTCATACAGTTCAAAGCTTTTGCAGCAGCTCATCATTGATGAACGAGTGGAATTTCATTGGTTTATCGCTCCGTAGAACAACTGGATGGAACAACTACAAATTCTGTGAGTAACAGGATCGAAACTGTTACACCTAACCAAATGAAACCTCTGTGAAATGGCACCTGTTTAATAGTGACCGTCTCAAATTACAGTTCGTCAAATTGTATCATTGAACAGTTGGAAAAAGTGTAACGGTCATTTGTAACTACCTTACTTTACGTAAAAATGTTCCTTGAGAATGGACCAGCTGGTAAGTAACTTATATTCCGAGAATATAAACTTCTCACAGACCCACTCATGTCACGTACGTTGGGTAGTTGGTTTTTCTTTCCAAACGCACAATCACGGTCAGTCAGTCAGTTCAAAGTTGGTCAGTCGTGTTAAGTGATGTGTATACTGGGATTCCCATTTTAAGTTTTTGACTGATCAGACGTTACGGAAACGTACAAGATGAGGTTATAAACGACAAAACTCTCATCAAAAATTGTTCCCTACTAAAGCATGTTAACAAACACTTTTAATATGAAATTAGAATGAGCACAAGAGGTAGTGTTACAGACAACATACAGATATTTATCTTCCCAGGAAAGGTATTAACGAAAATGAGAGTCACCTGGAACAGATGTTATGAGTTGATCTTGCGGAGGACTAAGGGATGTTGCATTCATTACTTTGGAGATCCTCGAGGTAGAGGAGTAGATCGTGATTAGGTTCTGACATCATTCGTTTTGAAGAACACAAACCTCAACTCACCTATAGAGATGCATCTTCTTATTTTGGAACATTTACCGGACAAGATTGTTTCCTTGGTTTTCATGTGAGTTTAGATATAGACTAAGGATTGGCAATTCCAGTAAGTGTAATCTTTAAAACTGAATTAAAATTCTTTGGCGTGACGCAACAGACGGTAAAAGCTCTATTGTGGCCACTTCATTCAAAACTGTGGTCGTGAATACACCTCCAATTCAAGTTGTTCACCTTCAAGACCTTGCAACTAGCAATTCCATGCATCAAGACTGTCAGAAATATTTCCACTCTTCAATTATACCGTCAAATCCCACTGGAATGTCCGGGAGAGCCCAGTTATCATGAACTATGCTGCCTTTGTAAATGAGCGAAGGAAACTGATCCCGTCGTCCTCGTTTAGTTTGACCAGCAGTATTTTTCAATTTTATCTGAATGGGTTGTGTAGAACATTTCGGCACAAACGTGTTTATTGGCACCAAATCATTCGCTGTTGAATTAAGGGTCAGTCGGTTAGACTCTGTACCCCTATGGCCTAGGTGGATTAGTTGGTCGTCTTCGGTTAATGCTGTTCAACAGTATTCGTTCAGTATTCTAAGGAGCGCAGACAGTAAAAGTAAGGGTCTTTCAGTGATCTGTTTTAAGCTCATCTTTGTTTCCTGATCATGGGCCAGATTTATCCGATGTTGCATCCAATTTAACAACAAAAGTCTAAGTAATCCCCTTTCGCTGACTGTTCACATCTGAAACCACAAGGGCCGCTAGTTAGAATTTCCGTACCAAGCACAATACGACGCTGCGTGTACCATCGGTGATGACAAGTTTCTAAAGTGGTAACTTTCCTGTTGCTGGTGCGATCCATTTTCATGTTAATACGTTCAAGCGGTCAACGTGATGTAGCAAATTGGTTAGAGTTATACACATGCCATATTTGGTTTAGCAACTTGTTTGTTTATTGTGTTTACGGTATTGAATTCTTATTTTTGGATGTCAAAAGGTTTGACGCAAGATACAACGAGTATGATGTAAATATAGCTTGATGGGTATCCCTCATGAAATGCTGCTACTCGTGTTCTCGTTTTATTCCTTGATATTCATCCTCTCTAGCGTACCCTCTGGAACTATCTTGGAGGCTAGTGACAAATACTTGTATCCAAAGAACCAAGATTAGGGCATGTCTACCGAATGCGGCTGAGTAAAGAACAGCCTATTTTGAGCTCATTTGTTAGACATATGTTCTAGATATGGCAAACAACACAGTTTGCTGTAACTGCATTCGTTATTGATGGGAATATAATGAAAACAATTTCATACTTTCCTACACAGATTGTGTAAATTTAGTGATATAATGTATTGTATGACATTTGCTCAATACCTGTACTCACTGACTGTTTTCTCTCTCTTCTGTTGCTCTCAACAATGAAGACAAGTGGTCGAAAATTCTAAACTAGCAACTCACCTATTGTGAGTCAAAACATTAATCATTTTGGTCTCCGCTTCTGGGCGGTATTTGATACATGGTTTGAAACTGCATAAAATTAATCATCTGTCAAAACTCTGGTTAATTAATTAACGGTGGCCATGGAAACGGTAGGTTAGAAGAATGCGGTGTAAATGAATTTAACGTATGTATGATGACACTGACCGGTAAGTTTGAGCATCGCACAGCATTCCAAGCTGTTTTCATTGATTTACAATTTATTTGCTTCTGACGGTGAAATTCAGCAGCATTGTGGACGGATTCTAATTGATTCGTTTGTTCCAATTGATGCCTAAAATTTACGAATTTCTTTCGTGACAAACACACTAGATTATATGGTCGTCCGTTTTATCGTTATTTTTCTAGTTAACACACAACTCAATAATCCACTATTTACTCATGCGTGTAAAAACCCAAAGCACAGCTCCTCATACAATTACACAGTTGATTAATTAGAAGCTGAAGTGTTTGCAGAACATAAAATTTAACGCGATAAGTTTTTAGGGTAATACCGAAAAGCAACATTCAGAGGCAAGCTTCACAAAGGCTACCGAGACATCCGTTTGACTGTACAATCGAAATAAGCCTTCCTTAGTGTTTTCTGACATTGTAATACTTTGCCACAGATATTCTGCTTTTCTTGCACAACGGGATTTTCGTTTCTCTGCAAGAGGGAAACACCACCCTTTAGTATAATGGAGTCTGTCGAATCCTCACGGGGTTTTCATGGGGCAGCATTTCGCTAGCGAGTGTAAGTATTGACTTTTTTTACGTAAAGACGATCCGAATAGATGTTATGCATTCACAAATTCATTAGAATCTAGAGTACATAAGCATTCAGTATGCGTTTGAATAGCAAAAGGCAGAAGGTGTAGAGTGAATTTCTGATATAAAATTCTGTTAGCCACAAACCACCCAATATTGCAGGCATCAACTTTCTCTAGGGATGAACCTTCCTGAGTCCGGCAACCAGCCTTAGGTAAAATTTTAGAAAGTGGAATAAATTTTTTTCTTTTGTAGATAATGTGATCAACGTGAAAACCCACTGGAACCTTCTAAATGTAGCTTATTTTCTGTGCTGAAGGTAGCATCTGGAACGAACAATTTAGTTACCCTAGTGTTTTGCTTAGACCAGCCAGTATTTTATATGTTAACGAGGCATTAAGAGCAAGGAAGTTTGCTGTCAGTAAGTTAGGTGTGGTATATCACGTTGGGGGCTTGGCAACCACTGAAAAATACCTTGAATTTCCAGAACTCTATCGTTTGAGAGGTAGTTTTCTTCCAAAGATAAGGCTTCCAACCATCAGATTACTGTGTTGTTTAATAAAGAACAAGGCTCGCCAAAAATTTGCTGTAATGATTTCATGTCTCTCTGGCCAATAAGCCCATTTTCTTTCAAATTCATCAGGATAAACTAGTATTTTCTCTTTCTCTAATTCTCACAGCTACATCCTTACTGACAAGATTGTGACTATAATAAGAAACTGTGGGTCACTAGTTTTGAAGTACTGACACTCTAGTGTATTCCATTCTCTAGACCATCGGCGGAAGTTTACATTTATCGTCGACCGCGTTAAACATGTCTCCCAGGGGATCAGTGTATATCAAAACGGTTGGTTGGACGGTTCCAAACATCGTAATCACTGAACGGATTCAGAATTTAAAAAGTGATTTCGAAGGAGCCATGCTACACCGGTTATTTCGCCACATCTTCCATAAGTGCCCGCCACAGATTGTTAAATTGGTCAAGCCAAAACCAAACGAGACTAAGTTACAATGAATGTCAATCCTTCTGTCATTACAAAGGCCATCGGTGTAACAAGCCGTTACTTCTAAGACAAAGAATTGGCCATTTTTCATGTTACCAATTGTTTTAGCTTATCTTTCAATTTCAAAATTATTGCTGCCCAATTTAACGGTAATTGTTAGAACGCTCCCGAAGCTCGATACTTATCACGGTTATATATTTACCTACAAAAATTGCATACTGGAATAAGACTTTTGCCGCAAAACAACAGATGGACTTATGCTTGTGGAATGCATGGTAATCTGCCTAACACCGAGAATGTACAGTATCATCCAGGGAAAAATCATTTTGTAAAATGTGAGAGTATAACCCAATTTGAAGTCTAGTAACCACATTGTCACTAACTGGGAAGGTGCGCAAGCGTTCAGGTGTAACTAACTAGAGAAGTAACAAAATTCATTTTACGTAAGTTCAACTATGTCATGTCACCACTTTACTTAAAGCAAGTCTAAAAGAAACAACTGCAGAGGTAAGGCGAATCCGAATATTGCAACGCTGTCAGGTAGCAGTTCACATTCTCTCAAAAAAGTCGGGTGTAAATGTCGGTAAATGCACGTTCGTTCTAAACACGTCTGATGGGAGTCGACTAAAAAGTCTATGGGAGTGCAACAGCTGTGATCAACTGCGGATGATGTTCAACCTCTATGAAAAAACAAACCTCCTACTACTCATCAACAATTTCGTTGTATATTAAACGACGTTTCAACAGATGTGGAGTCAAAAAGGGTTTAGACTACTTAGAAATAAAACAAACAGATTTTGCTTTTGCTGCATCATCCACAGAGCAACCAAATACAATATTGATCTGATACGACACGAGAGCGCCAGGATATGTTTTTCAACGGCACGTTCAATTCGCAGCAAGAATAAATTGTCTCCCCAATGCACAAACACCAGTAGATGGGTTTCTCCGTTTAAAATCTTGTTCGATGTTCCTACAATACTTAGGCGTTAGCTAACAGTATGTTTAGCTGATACTTGATTGTCGGTCGCAGCAATTCGATGTTCTCCACATTACCAAGTGATGAAAGTTGCACTTCGGATTAAATAAGTACACAAATACTAAACTCACAACGCACACTCATTCCTGACGTTAAGTACACGAAAGCAGCATCTCCTGTTTTTCTGACTTCAAGGTAAATGCATCCACCTGGATGGTTGACAGGGTGTGGGAGGATTGCCTTTAGTCAGAATAAGCTTTGAATCCAACTCAACAGTTAATCAGGCAACATACGAATCAGATGATCTGGAAACAATGCTAGCTTTTCACTAAAGCTGTTAGGTACAGTTCTGCAGGTCTCATAATGATTACGTAGCTGCTGTTTTTGTGGGCGGGAATTTAGCCGGAAGGTAAATTTTATGAGTGCTTTGAACTGATTGCATCAGGCCAACTGTTTTTCGTCGGTTCAACCAACACTTGACCTGAGATAACAAAGGAGAAAATCATGCGATAATCAGTCTTTTGAGTAGGCTGATGAAAGAATGAACCTGCAACTGATATCATAAAGTCGGTTTCTGAGCGAGTTGGGAAGTTAGCATGTCTAATCGTGTAACTTAATCACAGATCCACTAGGACACCAGAGTGCTTGTATCATCAAGAGTCATGCATCAAAACACCAGCGTGTCTATTCGTTAAGGTATGTCTACCAGTAAAACCAGCATTAGTGTTTGGGAATAGCCAGTAGGTAGAAATAACTTGTTTCACATGCAGGGACTTCCAATCAAAATGTAGCAATAGATAAAAAGTGATGAGCTCACCTACGGAGGGAGATTAGGCACGGATTATGAAAGACTGAGTCCTCTGACAGTCGATGATACGGTGAACATATTGAATGACAACACCGACAGAGTAGGTTTCGTACTCTTTCGAGTTTTTAGTCCAGGCAACATAGCCTGAATATCTACTGTGCCGATGCTGTTTGTGTCAGCTTTGTTCTAACGAGGCGCGTTCACCATGAACCTTACGAACAAGGTTGGTGTTAATACTCATAACGGTATTCTGTATGGTCAAAGCTGCGTAGTTTTCTCCCTAAACCCTTATATATGCAATCATGTTGCATATTAGGTGTGATCCAACAGTGTTGTTACAAGTATTACAGCGGAACCTTAATAATCACCTCGGCCATCTAACGATTTTTGGACCGCAGATCCTCAAATGACCATAGAGAAGCAGGCCAACGCGAAAAAATCTCTTTGGCAAGATATGATCCGGATAGGGCAACTCACGTTTGGGAACCAATGAACCAGCCAATTTTTGAAGACCATGAACATCCAGCTTATTGTAGAGCATGTCCATCCAGGCTGTGTCAGGTTACTGCTTGTTTTTCACTGCCACAACCTGAGATGTAAGTGTCCCTCTTGGCGGGGTCACACGCTAAGTCTCCGATCACTTTTTGTCGAACTGAACGATGAGTGTAGAGAGGCTTTCCTATCACAAATCGCGTAAAATAGGAATGGCAGCAGTTAACTATTTCACTTTCAAGTCCACTGAGTCGAAATGAGATTTATATATAATTTATCAATATATCCCTTGGTATCTAAAGCCGCCGCCAAACACGCTGAAGGATTACGTGGTTCGAAGGCTACCACTAGAGTAATGTCAACTTCCACCTTCACACCGATACTGTGTCAGTGCGTACGAATATGCCTCGACAAGCCAAAGGCTTTACAGATTTATTCCGCCAACTTGTCTTGGTTACAAGCAGACACTAGCGTGAAAAATGTCAAAATATTAGTTTTATTCTCGATCTCCATCAACCGTTTAGAAAGGAATAATGTGGTTGGCTTTAACTGAAATTTTCCCACAGCCGGTGAAGGTTCACACTGAGAGTGACTAGTCGGTGCACGGGCATGTCTTTCGGAGCGATGACAGGTAATATCATTAGCATTGTCATTGTATTCCCGGATGTTTAGAACTTAAAATCGGCCGACTGTGCAGACTGGAAGTCTCTTGAAAAGTGGCAAACTATAAGATGCCAACCACACTTCGTCTTGTGTAATGTATATCTATGCAGGGGTAATCACAGTCTTTGTTTTAGTGCATCATTAATAACAAGTATTCACATATGTCAATAACAACCTGTTGTGAAAAAGATAAGAAGTTATCTGTTTAGAAGCGGTCTATTAGTGCGCTTCAGTGGGATTTGAATCAGCTAGCGTTGACCTCACTCCGAACAGCTTCAAAGTCTTGGAGTCATTGAAGCAACAATTATTTGAGAAGACAGTCACCACACAAACAGAATTGGATTTTCTACCTTAGAAAACCAGTGGGATTTGCTGAACGTATTTGAACTCAACTGATCAAAGACGAACATTTTTCAGGTTTGAACGTGAAACATTTCTTTATTGTTGTTCCTTCCTTTCTGAGAATGCGACGACAAAAAGACATCGCAAGGCAAAACGCTTTATTAATTTGCAGTAAATTCATTAAATCGGCCTCTTCTTAGCAAAAAGTTTTGTGTCATAAGTTTTAAACGATTACCGAATAAGTAGTCCTCATGATGAGTTGCGAAATCTGAACATTTTGAGGTATAACTAACCACTTTCGCTAAAATACGCTTGCTAATTTAAATTTAATTGACGACTTTATGCAGACAGAAGTGAAACCGAAAATTTCCGACAAGTCGTTTGGAAACTTCTGATAATATGATTGTTTCTTATGTGTTATTGATTCGATATTACACGCCTTCTTAAGGAGAAGAAATTATTACAACAAGTTATCACAACAACCATTGTAACCTTTTCGGAAAGAAGTCGGCGTGAGGAAGGTTAACAACAACACTTGTTTGAATACGTCTCCTCTTGACAAAAACACAATTTTAAAACACTGAGTTACCGTAATCGATTTAGTCAAAACAGAGAGGAGACATATATCGCGAGATGTTAACATTTCGATTTTCTTCCATCAGCCGCCAGCGTAAAGCCAGCAAATGTTGTAGAAACTGCGAATAACAACAACAGCTGAACGAACCAACCATATGGTTTTTGACCTTTCACACGTTAATATGGCAAGGAGATTGATTGCCTCAGCGCCTTCTGTGCACACAAAACTGGCCGTTCTTAATCGATTAGCATTACATCACCAAACGCCAATAGTGTCGGGTTGCGATTACGTAACAATATCCTGAACGATTTGACGGGGTCAACTAAGTGATGAGTTGCTAAGATGTGTCTGGCGATCGACGAGACCGGGGTCTTTGAGCTAAATACAGTTAGAAGGTCTTTCTTGAGATTGCAGTTAATAACCATTTAAGAATGTGCTGCGCCATATGTTGATGCAAGCGCGGATCTGTCCTGCGTATTTAGACTTCACTACAACTGCAACTTAACTAGTGCATTTCATGAGAGATAGACTGGTCGTTTGAGTGTGTAAATCCATTATGAAGAGCCAAGTCCTTAGTGCTTAGCAGGATACGTAGTTTGGCAGCTGGGTGGGTGCGTTGCAAAGCCAACATCAATTTGCGACTAAGGCTGTTGATCAGATGGTCACTTGAATCGGATTTACAGAAATATATTCTTTTTCTGCGAACTGCAGCCTATCACATTTGGTTGTTTTACTTTACTGTTGACATTCACAAACTTTTCAGGATAACCGTTATCCACCAGCATTTTCTTAATGAACTCTTCTTTCCTCAATCGATCTGCAGTGCAAATCACTGTGACTCTGTGAAAAGACGTCTTAACTAGCCCTCGTTTATAGGCAATAGGTGAGAAGTTGAAGAAATACAAATATTGTCTACTTCCTGTTGGCGTTCGATAAAAAGAATTATAGCTTCGTGGAGACTGATCAATATAATTACCGTATATTAAACAGCATAATTTAATCTTATGCGGACAATAAATATAGAACTGGGTACATGAGACCTATCGAGATTATTCTTAGTGTTCGCCGGATTGCAGAACTTCTGGAAGAAAGTGTGACGTCAAACAACCGTCAGCTGAAGCTTGTTAGGATGACTATGCTTCTACATTACGACAGTATGAATATTTTTTCCATTTGTTAAAGGGGCCATTACTTGGCAGCTTAGGCTACAATTCCCAGCGACTAGCGTATGAGGGTTAGTTTAAGATGGATTTCACAACCTCAGTTCTGCAGAATATATTGTCACATAAACTCATACCAAACCCAGTGAGATACGCGCAATGTCACTTTACTCAGGAATCGAACTCACACGTTTTAAGAAGAACAAATAATATCAGAAAATTATTCCCCACTCGATGTGTTATACGGCTGAGTCATTCACTTACATACAACAGTCGCAATCCATTGGTTGTGACAGTAATACTAGGGCCTCATTAATTTTGTGCGTAAAGTCAGGGCGTTTATCATCAATGTTTCATTGCAACACACTTTGTCTTCTTCAATCAAAAGAACGCTTATCTCACTAATGCTATCGGACAACTTGAAGTTCACTTAGGCGTTCCAGACATTTAAAACAACCCGAAAACAGAAACAAGCACAAAACAGGGGTCATGGTCGCACGGACGAATGCAGTTCGAACAACACCGAAATAAGCCTTTCCAAAATTTGGCATACGAACCTGTGTGTTCAGAATCAATTTGTAGGCATAAATGAGCCTCATTGTTCCTCTGGGCTAAGGTCATTTGGCCTTGACAGGCCATTGGATAGAGTTATTTGTCATTCTAATGACATACACCTCAGTGGTATAATACGTTGGTGAACGCATTAAACTCATCGTCTACAAGAAAAGTAGAAGACGATGATGTGATTCTTAATAGATACAGATTGTCTGGCTGTTTTAGAAACCACTACGTTTGACAAGGGAATCCAACTTACATATGTGTACTTCACTGGTTCTCATAGCGTCCACGGCATTCTATGCAACAGAATATCGCCCCATCTTCTGAGATCGAACGGTCATACGGAGCATACCATAAACGGCTGCAAACGTAGACTGACAAAATCATAATAGAGAGAGGGTTTTAATAAAAATGTGCTGTTAAGAAAAAGTTCAAGCAAACGCTGGAAGCGTAGACTCTTAGCTTGTCTACACGCACAAACTTTGCACAGTCTGAAAGCCACTGCTTGAAGCAACCTGAAAATACTATCTTTTAATAAACGTTATCATCGTTTTGTAGTGCACTTGCCTACCTTTAAATATACCCGTGTTCCTTCTACAGTATTCGCCTATTGAATCGAAATCTGATCATCGTTACTCGCAAATTATAACAACGAAGAGTCCTGGGCGTCTTTCGACTGACGTAACCTCAGACCAGACTTGGGTTCATTGTTCACATTAGATATTAGCTTGTTCAATCAAGGTGAAAAGATTGCTGAAGGTAGTTTTGTTATTTGTTTGACCCAACCATTTTTCAGTGCCTGAATTAGCTACGTTCATGGAGCCAAATCTATGGCATTCTCTTCCCTTGAGGTGTTGAGTCCAGTTTAATCACAGACAGTGTTTTGTCTACAGAAAAGGTTTTCTCTTCAAATATTTTAAGATGCCAAACATCTCCTTACTTCGTTAAAGTACTTGTTGGACGAGTTTTTTCTATAGACTTTCCTCCTGGGTGAATTTAGTAATATACATTCCGACAACTTTAACAAAAATATTAAACATTAAAACTGCTGGCATATTCCGTTTATTCCATACCAGGATGTCTGACGACTGGTTAATTTCAATAGTGATAAGTACTTTGGCTAATAGGATAGCCTAAAAAACATCCGACTGCGGAAAGCCCAGACTTCGGCTGGATTCACACCAGTGACAGAAACAACTTGCCCAAACGATGCAAATGTTTCATAAGCTGAGCTAGGAGGCTGTGCCTGAGAATCGCAGAATTTGAATCTGGACTCAGTCTTCCACTAAAATCCACTGTCTCATATGGACTCCGATAAATGATCCAGCAGTTTAACTACCTGATCAGAACTTCTAAATCATTTCACACTGCTATTAGTTGACTATGCTCATGAGCATTTGGTGCTTCTAGGTATGTCGTTTCTGTCGCTGGTTCGAGCTTGGACAAAGTGCAAGTTTTTCGCAGTTGGGTCTCTTTCAGCTTGGTTAACTGTATTTTCAGCCTACTTCGGTAAAGATGCGATAATTTCACTTTGAATCCAATGCGAACTTTTTTCAACAGTAGCGTTTCACATTAAGGTTTGTGATTATTGGCTATGTTCGATTGAATTAATCGCGCTGTCGGCCACGCGATCTGGAGTGTTTTACTTTGAACGCTCTTGTATTAAACCACTGGTTTTACAATAAACAATGTGCAGATAATAGCTGATCACAAAAGCTGTTTAATTAATTATAGCGTATTATATCTCATAAACTCCATAATTAAAACGGCTGTTTTCTTGAGAACAACAGGTTGTGATCACCTTGCAAACTAATCATTATGAATACACCTATCAATACTTCTTGATAACCTCTGTCAAATAGCGTTTATCTAGTTGTCGTAGTTTATCATCTAAAGTGCTATTTGTGCTAGGCCAGCTGTCGAAATGAACAACTTACGCTCCTCTACAAAAGTAGGCAGAACATTTATAGTTGTTGATGTTTTCGTGCTTTGATGTTAATCAGAAGTACTAAGCATTGTATGTATGTTATGTCATGCGAAATTACGTAAATTAGACGTTTTTATGGTGAACACTGATGGAAATATAGCGGAAATTAGTCAAATTGCAGATGACTTACGAACATAGATTCCAACAAGCATATCATTTAACAGGATAAACGAGCTTTAGGCTTGATGTCTGCCACATTCTACAAAAAAGTGTGAAGTAACTCACGGTTGATTTTCGACCGTTGAAGCGTAGGTTGAAGAATGCCGAGCACGGACTCGAAAGAATATGTTCACCGCATTGGGACTTTCTTAAATCAATGGTTGGACAGCGATCGTAAATAAGGTGGTATTATCTTTAGCATTTGTACCTTTCCGACATTAAGCCTTCAGTAATGTAGATGAGTTGGTCTTTTAGAGTTGGGTAATATTCAACGTAGAAGTTGTAGGGTTTCATCTAGTGTTCCTGGATTTGCGTCACAATGCCTCTGAGTATATAAGCATCTATGTATGTAAGTTCCATGCCTCGGTCACGAAGTAAAGACTTCAGGGACGTGATTCGTTTAGAGGCTTGGGTTTCGTTGATTCGTAAACAATCTTTTAATACAACGTCGTAACCCAAACGAATGTTGGTCGTAGTATTCTGTTTGACTCTACAGTGTCTTTTCCAGCCAGTTTGGTAGTATTAAAAATGATCCGTTGAGATGTTTAGCGGAAGTTGGCTTGAAGTTTGAGTCAATAATATGCTAGCTGAAATCATCTTAAAAGCGTACGGCCTCGCGTGATCGCCGTAACTTTGACAGATGCAGATTCAGATAAGTGAATACTGATTTATGGCATGCCGAGTGACCTGCGTATTCAAAGCAGCCATAACGCCGTACGTGGCTGAGATTAACGAGCGAATTCTCAATTCCATATATACAGAAGTTAAAAATTCACTTCTGTTGCCCTGCTATCGTTTGATTTTCTAACAATTTTTCCCATCCTCACACTATGTCCTTGAAACGGCTTTATTCAGTTTTGTATACATCCTGTTATGATACGTGGCACAAGTAAAGTGCTGGCTCCAAACCGAATAGCTGCGACTGTTCTTGTCCAGACTTACGTACCAAACAATCTATACTCCACCTAGCCGCTGGGTTATTTTACAACTTCCGAATGAGGCAGTTTATCAGAAAAGTGTGGAATATTATAAATTATCACAGACAAATCAACATGTAATAAAAAGAATTGGTTTATCCTATTTCCTGTGGATTAACATCACAACAGTTACTTTTCAGCGTGATTTAACCTCCCAACTTTGAAGTTTGTCTACACGGAACAAACCATAACAGGTCGTTCAATGTTCACGTTGTGGTCCGTAGTTTATAAAACACAGAACTGACATTTTGTGTCTTAGTGGTTAGTTGCAGATTTTATCGAACTCAGTGTTGAAACAACTTTTGAAAATAATTTTACTTTGGAACATATACAAAATTTGTTTAAATTAAATCCGTTCCTTTAAAAGTATACTGAGGTGGTGGATTCAACCGTTCAGAGTTTGCTGTTCCAACTGTAACAATTATTCATATACTTACGGTAGGAGTTTACCAAAACTTGCACTGTGACATTTTGAAAAATTGTGGAAGAATGTACGGGAGGTGTTAACATCAGTAGCGCGATGTTGATGAACTATCAGTTATTGAGTGTTCGGAAGCGCAATTTTCAGAACTGTGTCAGTTAAACAAAGTGGTGTAATGGTTTCAGCTTCTTCCAACTAAGTGGCGTTTTTCCGAAAGTTTATGCCTGAACTCTTGTAATTGTTCAAGTGAGCATTTTACAATCGAAATTTCTGAACTTAATTACTTGAATCAGAGTATTTTTGAAACAAAACGACGTGCTACTCTCCAAATCCGCCTCGTTGGTAGACAAGCTGACCAAGAAGATTGAGACAGTGTTAAAGCTGAGTAACTAGTTAGCCCACTCCAAACAGAATTACCAATAAGTTAGACTTCCTGGGAGTGATGTCACTGTCAGCCAGTAAACTTCAAATAACAAATTCGGTTTAGTGATATATGGGAGGACTGCCAACTTCGTGGACACCAATTTCATGACAATAGTTCTGTTGAGTAAAGGTACATCGTGTTCTTCATGATTTATGTTGAAGGTTATGAAGAACCTGTTCGTTAGATGATTACGAGTTTTAGGCCAGGAATTTGTCATTGGTTCATGTAAGTACTTTAGAAGTTTAAATGTAGCCTTTTATTCTAATCTCAAAGGTCCAGCGCCTTTATGGTTAAATGTGTGCTATCTTCCGGTATTTCAAACTGAAAATCGACCAGTAATGTAAAGAACATGTAACGTAGCCTCAACACATATTTTTGTACTTAGAAACACACGAAATGAACCATAATGTTTACGCATACGTGCGTGATGCAAAAATGCGTTTTTTCTAGCTGGTTACCCCTATTCATTATCGCATTCCACAGTCATGCGAATGTTAGGCTGGTTAAGTTGATTGATCTTTCATTCATTCGGCCGGAAAGTGAATCGGACTTTAAGAAAAGCTTCAACTTGTGTAGAAATTTGTACTTCCATATTTTCAGCTGTTACTTCTATACATTAGGACTCTCAGTTATAACCAACTATGTATATAGACGATTTTTGATTATTTAAATTTTGATTATTCCTGTGTTTAGCAGCAAAAAGTTAATTTTTAGATAAATATTATGTGTTTTTACATCAGAGGCATAAAGAAAATTAACCATTAATCAGAGTTGCTACAACTGTCAAAAGCGTTGTTACGACTTATTTACTTTCCGCCGGTGAGACTTGTTGAAATCGAAATATTCAATTACCAACACCGGAATCGTTGAAGAAATTGTAAATCAAATGAATTATACAAACCAGCTATCTCATTGATTTTTTATTTTACTCAGCCACTACGAATCACCGGTACTCATGTGAACGGTCCACATAATACTGTGGAAGCTTACTGGGCGACTCCATAGAAAACAATAGGAGTTGACATTTTGACGTTGACATTTTGAAAGCAAGTTTATTTTGAGCAGTTCACACTTCGAGAAACAATCTAACTTTTGAGTAGCCCACTTTAAAACGGTGCATTGTATTCGACTTTCACCCTCATTATTGCTCATCAACATTGCAGATCCTCCCCTTGGCCAGGGTTTAAGTTTCTGTCCTTGCGATTATACGTATGTTGGATCAACAACAATGAAAATAACCTAATAATAGGCTTGACCGAGTTGTCATATCTAACCGACCGATCATAACCGTGTGTGGTCAGACTTTAGCTTCTTATTTTATTTTGAAAGGAGACGTGCCAGAATCACCTCGTTCGAAGTTATCAATAATTCCGTGATCAAGACTTCTCACTTAGTTTGAAGCTGTGGTCTTCATTGAATTTCCGGAGCCTCAATTAATTCCTAATGAACACCACCCAGACTTGATTGCAACCTTTTGTTAATGACAGTAACTGAAACGTTCGTGATTCGAAGTAAGCACGGCAAGAAGCAACATTGGTTATTTCGTTACAAAACTACGCAATATGTTGGTCATTGAACTGTCTAAAAACACCTCTATATATTTGACAGGTTTTGGTCTCAAAAGCAGGGTAGATTTGGTGTAGTTTATGCCAATGAAACTTAAACTATTTTGTATGTGAGACGAAGTTAATTCGTGGCCTTTATGGGGTTTATTTCAGTGAATTTTATCTGCTTCGGGTAGTTGATTCCAACTGTTGTAAATGTTTCATTTTATACCGCTTCTTTTTCGGTTGTTTGTGTTAGCTGCTCCGATGATCGCGGCGGAACATATGCATTTGGCTGCACAACAGCTGAAAGCTTAATTACAGAGAATGTTGCTCAGAGGATGATCATTTCGGAGTAAAGTCTCACATGATTTTGGTAGTAAATAGTCACCCTTGTACAGCGGCTTTATTCGTACGTTCGACCAATTTATGAAGAAGTCCATGGATGATGCAGTGTTTGTGCTTGGTTGAGGGCCGGTTTATAGACATTCGTTTACTCCACCGATAGCTGTTCCGGGTGATTGTTTAGTAGGATCCTGTAGACGATTAATAAAAGGTCAGATCTCGGACTATGTGGAAACGTTGAATTGCAGTTGTCAGGTGATTAATTGTTATTAATGCGATGAATAAATATTTGTGAACACAGCGATTTTGAAAACATTGCATCGCAAAGTTCTTCAGTCTGCGTCAGTTAAAAATTCGGACTTATTTGTGCTTTCTATAACTAACATACTTAAATGTTTCTTTGTATTTTGCGTCTTTATTGATTACGAGTGCAGGCTGACAAAGTTCTTTATACATAATTAGATTAAGTGGTTGACAAGCTAACGAATTCAACTACACCCTCACTCAAGTGGTGTGGTCGTCACATAAATGCAGTACGCTGAATGCGCAAGCTAGTTACGTGCTTATCAAAATGCAACACCGTGCAAATGCGGAAGAGAGGACAAAAATGGAAATGTGTTAACAATAGCAATAAAGTGATAAAAATGTAAGGCACCTTAATCTTTACTGGGGAGCATGCACTTCAATTCGTATGGTACTCCTGTGACAGTGAAACCAATGTAAGTCTAATGAGATGTCGATTATTCGTTTACTTGATCCGGTCGATTACTTACTACAGTGAATTCAGACAGTTAATTTTAATGTAAATTGTTAACGGTGAAAAGGTCAGAGTGGAATGTCAGAGATTGCTTGCCAATCAACTGGTAGGACGTGATTCATCCGAATTTACATATACAAAAGGAAAGAGTAGTCAAATTTGGTGCAATTGAAGATAGTTGCATATTAAGTGGTCATCTTAGAAACAATTGATTACAACTGTGTCTGATCCAAATAACGTGTTTGAACATTACTGAATATCGCAGCGGCAACGGCAATGAACATGCTGAAATGCCGTCACAGCGTTTAAAGTTGACATCGTTTTATCAATATGTTCAGTCGTATGCTTGTGAAATCTACATAGAAGAAAGACTGAGGAAAGTGTTCTATCAGGGGAGGTGGTTAGCCAATATTTCAGCTAGAGACAAACGGCTGGTCCTTGCTGCGTCGATAACATTCCGGTTTGTACAAACTATTTTAACAAGATATACAATGTGGTAAATATTTTATATCCTTTGATGGCTGTCTCCGTTGAAATGGAATTTTAACAGTGTGGATTTTTTGAACTTCTACCTCTTATTGAAAATGTTCTTAATGCTGCTTCTTTACAATAAAGTGGAATTTATGTACTGTTTGTAAACAAGTTTTCTGTTACTTTTGGGAAAACGTCAGTCAATGTTGAACCAAGGTGATCACACATAACAACTCCAAAAACTTTGTCAAAATGAGGCTGGTCAACTCCAAGTCCTATGTTTTCTGGGAGCAAAAGATTAAGTTCCCTAAGGTATTAGAGAAAACGTGGGATGACATTATTATACGACGGAGTAAAACCACATAAAATGCTGGCATATCTCGAGCTGGCTGCCGAAAATCACTATGTGGACAGCCGACATGCTCGAAGAAAAACACAACAACCCATTACCTTGGACTCCAAAACGTCTCCTACTAAAACTCAATCATTCAACCAGTTTTACTTACCTCCAACGCAAAACATTTAACTACCGATGAGACCTCACTTATCAAACATTGAGGATCAGATTTGCGGACGCAGATATAAAGCATACGGTACTTATCTCTTGTATGATGGCTCATAACATTTCCGTCATCCGACTGTTCGTCATTCGCATAATATTTGAATGTTTCTGAACTGATTGTTTTATAAAAGCAGCTGGAAAGATGGAACAAACAACCAGCATCCGATAATATATACGTTTGTACTCTTGTGATGAATTGAACAAAAGGAACCTGATGATTTACAGTGAATGTGTCGAATAATTAGTCGTGTGAAGTGAGATCAAAAAATGAGTGATCTCTGTTGTTCACATTTTCACTTCGAACTATGGTTTACGAACTTAAGAGTTCTCGTATATTGTATATCTTATGTTGAATGTGTTATGAACAGAACATCAAAATTGGTTGGCTTTTTGAGTATTTGTGGTTATTTAGTTACAACTACTTAGCTTCTGACAAGTCAGACATAATCAGTGAAACTTCACTTAACAAGATTAGAGCTTTGTCTGATCATCTTAATGAAACATTTGTTAGCAATTTCTCAACTTCCGTTTTCACTTATCATGAACAGGTTTTAACGATTTGGGAAGCACAGTTGCTATCTTGCTCAGATCAGTGTCCTTATGTTGTATGACAGGCAGTTTCGTTGTGGGTAATATACTACTCACGAGTAGTATATTACCCACAGGCGACATTCAGGAAAAAAAGAGCAAGCTCCGAACGCCAGGAAGACGATTGACAAGAAGAGACTATCGGAATAATGTGCACGTGCTACGGCAGAAATTCCACCAAGGCGAATGACGATGATATATGTGAATACATGTTTGACATTCGAATGGGTGTAAGCGTTTGTGGTTTGATCTTTGACATGACCTATACGGGAGTTTGCTCGAAAGGGTAATTCTCGTGTCAAGTGCCTTTTGCGGTCATATAACTAATACATCATGGAAATTGCAATCTCTTTGTCGCAAAGGTTCCGTGTTTCTTTTCTTTTACATCCTTCTAAATGATGATAACCCTTACTGTTTTATTAAAAACGTTGAAGCAGTACATTGTACGACCCTGAGGAAAAGTATGTTTGCTAAGACATGCTCATAGTCGTTCTCTGCAGAGGTTCCTTAAATTCTAATTTTCAGTGATTACTGTACAGTTGTGGGTAGAACAACGTGTTCTATTTCACTCTTTCAGTTAAGTAGTTCGCATCGTTCTGTTTCACACTGCCCGCAACTGAAAGAGTTTTGTTTGGATCAAAGTACGAAGCATTATATCCGTACCCACTATCCTGTGTAGAGAGTTAACGTGCCTTCACTGACAGATGTACAAGGAAGGAAGCTTTACGGCGCTCAGATTCAAGGAGCATTATTCAACAATGATAAAAAAAACGTTAGTTTTTCTTTGACCTAACTAGTTCTTTAGCAGTCTTTTAAAAATGATTGATCGTTAACTAAGTATGCGTTAGAGAGTGATTGCTGTCCAGATCCAAAATCATAGTTTACATGTTGTTATATCTTGAGCTCAAAACGTAGTCAATAAGCAGCAGATATGGTTGTTTTCTATGTCCACTTTCTAATGGGCACCTAAGTGACCAACCACAAAATCTAAGGCTAGTACCAAAAGTGAAGTAATTTCATCAGTCGGCTTATGTAGTGTTGATGCTTGATGGTGTCACATGAACGTGTATGTGCTCTGCAACGACTAGTCATTAGGTTGTTCAATCTACGTTGAGAACTAAACACACACACTTACGCAACGCACATAAAACAACCCTAAGTAAGTATAGCACAAATTAGAAGTTTATCATCTTTATTAAAATTACGCTATTTCTTTGTAGCTAATCATAGCTGTAGGCACAAACTGTGTAGCAAACAATTGTGTTCTGACTTTGCAATTGTTGTATCTTGCATAAACGCAGCTCCATATAAACTGCATGTCAGACCATTGATTGTACCATGAGAAACGGCTTCGTTTTTCACATGTTTACAGTGGACATTATGCTTGAGTTGGTCAATAGTGGAACATATTCAATACTAACATTCAACCAGTTAAATCGTAAAAGCTAAAGTGGAAAAGTTAATTTTTAGGTTTTACTGCTAGAACTGAATTTGTACCAATGCTACACGTTTCATGCCGCCATCTGCTGCAATGTTCTCTGGTAAGATCCATGAGACTTATGACTATAGACTTTCATCGTGTTTTTATGTTTCTGACGATTTTCCGTCCATTGTCGTGCTTTGGATCATAGTCTGTGTGATTTCATTTTCTTTGGACAGGTTACTTATTGAAATGTTTCGCTATGAAAAATGTTTCCGTTTCCTGAACAACTGCCCTGATCTGTTTAAGGTATTTCAGATTGCTCACTCGTGTCGGGTTTATCATCTAGACCTGACCGAAACCACGCCTATCTCTTAACCTCCCTGTCTATGTAGAACACTCCGATAAGCATATTAACAACACCACTTATGGTAAACCATATAACATCGTTTACACTTGAAAAATAACTCTTCTAATAGTAACACTCTGCGTGCATATGAGATGGATACGAATACTGAATGTTTAGTCCTGGAAATATCGCAGGTTACACTAGGTTATAATCTTCAGCTCGATAGATCTATCTGAAAAAATCTTTCATTATATTGCAATGCACATCACTATAAGCAACCGGTGCAAAACTTAGAAAACAAATTGTCTCTACCTAAGTTGAATTTTTTGAAAATAGTTTTTATTATTTGAGAACGCACGAGCGATTTCATTTCCAATCCCTCAAAAGTGAAGTTTCAGATGCAGGATTTTTTAACTGAACAATAGCACGTTTTACTTTCAACCAACAAACGCCGAGTATTTTCATTCATCCAGATTTAGTTTGTTTCCACGCATCACACTATTCAATATTACGGCTTTGGTATGAAGAATGTTCGTTCCGCTGTCAATCGTAAAAAGTAACATATTCGTGCTACGGGCTGAATATCCTTATATAAACTGCTTTAAACAAATTAAAGAAAAATATGGCAAAACAAGACTGGCAACTTTTTGTTTAATTTGCATACACGAAGTCCATTGCTAAAATATGCTTTCTCAAATTAATCAATAGTTTTTCAGACTGATTAAAAAAAGTAACAAAATCCACGGTCATCTGGTTTCAGACGACACTGCGGAGTTATGTGTTAAACGAAGCAAACGAATGTGTTTTTCCTCTTTTTCGGATAATAACACCACTACGTGGCTTATAATTAGTCCTTTTAAAACGACTTTCAGGGCCTACGGAAATTAAAAATGAATGTCTCAATATACGTTCATTATTATGTCATGAACTGGTTCGTCGAAACAGTAGTTTTCTAAACATTGCTTTAATGATACATTGTTAAAGTACCATACGAACCAAGGGAAAACCTGGCGTTAAATGAAATTTTAAATGCAAGCCACTTCATACCAACAAATGTGTTCACTGAAGTGAGACAATTTTCTGTTTTTGTGAGAGCCAAACGATCATTCACTCACACTTTGTTACAGTTTTACGTGTATGCGGGATATTCTGGAAGTTGACGAAAGGAAATTGAATTTGGAAGCCAGTGATGAGATATGGTCTATTATTGCGGAAAATTTAAACATAAGTAAGATGTGTTATTAAAGAAGACAACGTACATCTAGCAACCGGGGAACAAAACTGATATAAAGATTGGAAGACGTGTCGTAGTCCTCTCAGCTGGAGTTCACAAAGATGCGAAGTCAGTCAGCGTCTGTGTATGTGCCTACCCACTGATGTAACTAAGCGTAGAAATTAATGCAGTCATAATGTCGGGGTTTGACAGTGATATCTTGAGTGTGCAAACTTAATTCGGGTGAATTTTTGTCCAAACACTGCGCTACTGATTTACAGTTATAAACTAAATCACCTAATGTTTGTTCCATGGTTGATGTAGTGCCATAGCTCATTGCGGGCAGCATGGAGAATGTTCTGCGTTAGTTTTCCATGTATTCAAATGCTTTCCGTTCCTAACGAGTTGGTCTTTTGTATCATTCTTTCTGGATACTCGTTAATAATGGTCCTCATGACGTTGTTAGTTGCATATCTTTAAATTCTTACTGCTAGGCTTGTGTATTTTAAGCCGTGGATGGAGAATATTCTATCATATCAGCAGTTCTCAAAAATATCTGTTTAATTGTACAAAAATGAGGAAGTTTTTGCTCGGTTCATACAATAATATGGGATATTTCAATGGGTATAAACGATCTGAGTTATCTAATTTCTCAACCTAAAATCAGAACAACAAATGACAAAATCCCCAGTACTGACGGTTGACAATTACATACAGGTGAATGTATTTTATTCCATAACTGAAATCAACCGGCAATATTGGTTAGTCGAGGTTAAGGAGTTGTACTAATGTCCGTCGAATTAGCTGATGCTATATGTTGCAGTGAAAATTGTAAGGATTGAACGTTGTTTGGGTAGACTTTTTGTGTCAAAAAATGAATGTTTTTGTAGTGAATAATTTACGTTTCCTGACCCTTTTAAGTTTTTAATATTTGTGTCCCTGTAGAATGCTGATGACTTGTTTTTAATCCACTCAAGATCCGTATCAAACAAATTTGCTGCGATCACTTTGTTGATACCTTCGGTCACAACGGCTTCAGGTCGAGCTCGCTGGTGCCCACTGATAGGATTTGACAAACGTTAGCTATTGCGGCCAAAGTATTCTGCCGTGCGTCAACTGGATAATGAGTAAATCAGTATGGATAGTTCAATTACAAGAAGTTCATCATTTGAGCTCAACGTCAACGCTGACGATATGGTGGACGGGGTGTATAAAGCTGCTGTTGTGAATATGCAGCAAAGATTATGATAGATTAAACTCCTGGGTTTTATACTTTTGTCAAATAATGAGCAAACTCACACTGTCTAAGCTAATTAAAATTATTTATTCATCTAAAAATAACTCATCAAATCTATGTGGCTCACGTCGCCTCATTCCTGGAATGGTCATTACTTTCAAAATGGTATGCACGGTTGGAACCATGAAACTTTCACAGCAATATCGTCGGCATCTAAACAAACTATTTTCTTTAATATTTCTACTCAGTAAACCACGGTTCGAATATTTTCGGGAAGAAACATCCCAAAACACTTTGATTCCACTAACTAAAAATTACAGTGAATACCATAAAAACTAATTTTCCATCAGATATATCTGTTTTCAGCCAATTTTCATTTTAGGCTGGTACAATTCTTTACAGAATTAAGTAAGAGTAAAGCAAATTATTGGGTGAGGATAATACTAGGGCAGAGCACGTGGGAAAACAACTAGAACTTGCTTTGGTTATGTTCATTGACGAGGCAGGTTCAAGAAGTCAGTATTAACTAGGATGGTTTGGAGGGACGGGATTGAATTGTCGTTTCGGTTGGGTGTATTTATTTTGTCCTGGTAATTCTGAGGTTCAAACGAGCTGTTTCTGTTCCCTTGTTCAGAATGTTCTTCATGCTGATCTGATCGAAAATGCTCGGCGAAATTGAGGTGATAATTCTGCAATTAGAGCAGTTCAACAGTCGAAATGTTTTTGCGGCTGATGCCAACAATGTCTTGTAGGCCTAAGGCAAATAGTGGTTGTATGCGTCTTTTGTCGTGTTGCCCGATATTTTTCACAAGTTCAAAACTTTACTCTCACTAAAAGAAAGTGGGCTAAATTTGAACGAAAACGAGACTGACATTGAACATTTTAAGATCTCATAATTGACGCCTTCGTGCGTAATTTTACGCTGCTGGCATTGATGAAATACAACTTTTTAAACAGTCCCAGAGAGTGGCATTTATTTAAGTCATTCTGAGAAAAGTCTTGCTTCATAATCTGAGTTGGCATTCACTTTAACAGGAAAATTTGAATCAGCTCAAAGTATCAACTAGTGAAGTCTTTTAAATCATATTTATTGAATTGCCTCTGTCGCTGTTTTGAAGAAAGTAAAAAGAGAATGAAGCAAACGAATTTTCACATGTAAACAAGAGATGTTTACGAAATGTTTTGCGATCTTTTTTCTTTCACAAGCTTTAGTCAGGCACTGTGTTGATGTGTCAAAATGATGGATCGTAGTGCAAGCAATTTGGTAAGTAATGTGATGGGTATTTGTTCAACTTCTGGGTACTCTGCATGGGACGTAATTACTGGTCAGAAGTAGCAAATCACTCTGAGCTACTTCAACACATTATACCTACTCAACCAATTTTATCTGAGAACGAAGCAAACGAAGAGAATATCGAACGGTTCGGCTACGTTTGTGTGATTTGCGTATAAATTTTGTAAATGAATTTACTAGGTTAGTAGTTTTACTTTGAACATAGAGTACATCGTCTAAAACAACCACAGTCACAACTATTGTTTTTGAAAGTTGGCTAACAGTTTCCTTCCATAAAAGTCCTCCGAAATAATGACGTCATCTGTACATTTTTGTTAGTGTAAATTACGTGTTCGTAGTGATAATAGTACTAGTAGCCTATCACCTTCTGTTGCGTGGAGCTGCTGTTAAGAAGCGCTAGTGTAGCTGAAGTGAATTTCATGAAACGGACCTCGCCGGGCTTTGAACAGCTGTTGAACAGCTACAAAATAGAAAGATTGCTGGTCAGCGTGATTTATCCAAGGAACTTTGAAACACACAAGCTTAAGTTTAGATCAGTTTATGCTTCACCTGTTTCAGTTAGACTTTGAAGGAGGTAAAGTCTTGCAGTAGTTCAACGAAATTTGGACTGCACTTTCATTTAATAAATTTGGGCTGCGACAAGTGTCGGGGAATCGATTTGTCGGATTGTGCTAGAAACGCTTTAGGTAACATTCAACCCAAATAACCTAGTGCGCATATGACAAAAGCGAATGTTCCTGATCAGCCGTTTGGTGGTCGTCGCTAGCTAACTCTACAAAAGGTGTCGTGAATACGAACAGTCGTCTAATGATCTATTTCTGGATTATAGAATTGTGTCTGATTCCCTGAGCCGCGATGTATTGCGTACGTTGTCGGATAAGTCCATACGTCCAGGTAATTTCCTCAAGTCAATCAGTCGTTACGTTTGAATCTTGAGATGAAGGTGTAGTGATATAGATCAAACTCTGATGATCTAAAAATTGCTGCTAGTTTGAAACAGGGCTTTGCTTGGCCTCAATCCAGTTTAGACTATATTTCACTGCAAGGCTGAGTTACACTTCAGAATTCGGAAGAAAGTTTACATTTTTATATCGTACAGATGATCGCCTGCTAAGTATTTGACACAATTTTGCTCCAAACCTGTCACATGACTAGAAAAGGAAAAAGAGCTTCACAGAATGTCCTCAGACTTCGAGTCCGCCGCAACCGTGCTTAGATTAGGCGCTAATGGAGGTGAGGGTTTTTTCTCTCGGCTTTTTCCGACAAGAGAATCTACGTGTGAAACTGGATACCAAATCACTAGAGATCTTGTGAACAGCTACAAAAATTTCTGCATGTTTGACAGCAAATTAACGGAGGATACCTCGATGGATCACGGAGCGCCAAATCTTGACGTAAGTGCTGTCTTCTGACTCGTCGAGTGATATGTGCCGAAGAACTGTAATCTGCTAACGGAAACCGAGCTGCTCGCGTGCCACACAATGATGCCGTCCACGTAACTGTGCAGCAGAAAAACCCGAATATTATTACAGCAGTACATGCAACATCTAACCCCAGTGCATTGGATAGTCTGTGGTTGGGTGCGTCTCCGAAACTTCGGATACCCTACCAAGCAGACATGGACGCAAGGGAATCCATGATGTTGTTTTGTAGGTTATAGCTTTTCCTTGTGGAGGCTGTCAAACATATCCGGATGCAGCTGTTTTACAAGCAACTTAAAACAGATAGTTGAGAGTTCCGATTACCAGATGTCAAGAATTTAATTCATCTGCATTGTAATAATAAATGTTGATAATTTGAATGCGTAGTCCTGAATCGGACAGTCTAGAGGAGAGCAATTTAGATGGGTACTCAACAATTCAGCGAGCACAAGCTGCCAGATCACAGGGATCATATGTGTCGTAGTTTACGATAACGTAACTTAGTGGCGTTGCGGCCGCAAATTGTAAGTTCGAATTGTAAGGCAATCAACTTACTCAAGACGAACTATGAATCAGGGGACAATATCTGGGCTAGATATTACCAGGTTAAATCCTTAAACATGTTGTAGTAGGGGATTTTGATTTTCATGTAGACTGAACATGACCCATAATTAATCGGAGCTGTCGCATTCCCATAGACTTTCTAGTCGGCCACCTTCGAAAAGAAGCAATAGATTCGAGTTTCGCTTTCATTAGAGCTCGTCAGTAGTGCATATCATCACCACTGCCGGGACTTGAACCACGGACATGCTGTTCATGAGACAACTGTGCTGACCACTGCGCCATTGACCTCACATTGGGCACGACCGAGTTATCACAGGTGAACACTGAACCACTTTCGCTCGTGAGTATTGATCAGGTTGCCCGATCGTCTCGAAATGGAGACACAGTTACTGTCTGTTAACTCCAGTCGATGACCCTTCGACTAGGACTTCCCTCCAAGTTGAAATCACAGAAATCATTGACTTGTTGAGTGATATTTGATTATTGGTGACTAGTAGGGGATTTGGTTTATTTCAAATTGACTGTGACTGTTTATGCAGTCCAGAAAATTTAGTGCACTGTACGATGGTTTTTGTTTTGTTTTCTATTTATATTCAGATATACAGATTTGCACTTATTCAACTTTAGGCTTGTATTTCCGGTAACTTCCCTGTCGACCTCATTATCGCCATGCGAGATTTCCCGTTGTGTACCCCAACAGACAAGGGTTGCAGCTTTATAATTAGCTATTAACTGGCTAACCAACATTGATTGGCTGTACTTTAAAGACCTATACACACAGGTTTTTCGATCTTGTTCTTCCGGACTCATTCAAAAACCTTTTAACGTTAGTACGGCCGTAATCAATGCAACACATGCCACTAGGTCTGACAGTTAGTAGCAAGCGTCCTTTGGTTTTGATCATTGTGACAGGCTAACATTGAAACCGGTTCCAGTAGCTGCAGTCGCGTTTGACAGACTGGCAAACTTACAACAAGTTACTGATTACCTACTAGAAATAATGCTAATGAAATATAATCACCTACACGTTTGTGCGACACACTCATATGAGCACTAACGAAGAACACAGTCCCAAGTGGTTCATTTAAATAACATAATAACAGAACGACAGATATGAAAAGCCGATAATCAAAGAAGCCCAATACAAAAGAACAGAGTTGCTGTTCGTGATATAGATGAATGTAAGAACTATCACCAAAAAATTCTGATTTGGAGCATGATATGACTCGTAATAGGGAAATCGACTTACTTGACATTGTTGAATGTTGTGCTGGAAAACCGTCCGAATTACTCTTAAGGGTCATGCGAAGAAACGTTTTCGAAAGCTGAGCAGGAAATTCCCTATTATATAGTGTGTGGCACAGGAGGTAACTTGAAATAAGTCCGTGATGAAGGTGGGGAACAGAAATATCAAAAATGTATACAAATAATACACCGGTAGCTAGGCTGTAATTCGTTGAGGACTAAAACTTTCGAATATCAAACTATTTGACAAACACTTGATCAACGTGAGATTTTTAAAAACGGAACGGCGTCTAGGGTTTTTTCGGATGAAACATGGTAGCGAATTTAAGAGTAAGACATGTATATCGTTGGTAGCTGTGGAAACATGAAACGACTGTTCGCACTATAGCGTATGATGTAGCATGTAGTGTTTTCCACGCCAAACTTCGCGCGCTAATTTGTGGAAAATATAAATCTGGAATGCATTTGCTTTAGTTCAGGGCAACAGATTTTTATCACATTTTCTTACTGGTTTGCTTCATATAACAGTTTTATTTATTACATCGGATACCTCATTATACCTAAAACTGGTTGCTATTTATCCCGCCAAAAAGTTATTTAAGCGGTCAGGCTAGCTGTCTGAGTGAATACTAATAATTCCCTGTTTACAAGTATGTGATTAACCACAGCCTCATATGGGTTTAAAAAGTTTCATTCAATTCGCATTAACTGTCTACAACTACTGTTGTGTTCGGGTCAACCAAACGTCGCCTGTATGGGCCATCTTATTCCTCTCTTGTATGCAAGCATCCATCTGACGGAGAACAGAAACTATTGAGATTGAACTAATCAGGTTGCAGTTCATCACATGATCCGTTATTAACGACATTGCACACAAAAATAAAAGTTGAATTACTCGTCCTTACTTATTTCTCCGTGTCTGTTTTATCAGTCAAGTTCATTTGCATTACCAGCTGCTACTCGGATGATCTTCGAAAAGTGTCATTCATTTATGTGTGCTGATGTATATGGCAATAGATGAATGAATGAAGTTGGTCGCAACAAACGTATATGTAGACAACCAAGTGCCCTGAGGGAATTCGAATGCACCTACTGTCTGAAAATGTATGTTAGTTAGGAGGGAGTAGAGACATGTTTTCAAATTACAATACAAGACCGAATTGTTTTGCTATTGATCTTATCAGAGTTAGTAAAATTGAGTATAGTTATCCAAAACTATAGCGGCCGAATAAGTGAAAATCTTAGTGATTAATGGAAGTTAGTTATTGATGAACCACTTTTGCTGTGTTTTAGGAATTTTCCAAGTCACTCAGAAATGCCACAAGACAATGTTAACCGGCCTCAACAAATAACTGTCAAATAAAAATTGATGAAGAGCACAATTATGATGGGAGGAAAATTCGCGAACTGGTAGACCAGTCTCGATTATAACTTAATTCAGACGTTTCTTTTATGAATAACTTTTGTAATCTAAAGCATTTTCACTGAGAGCATCACTCAATATGGCTGACAGTAGTGTTATGTATATTTAAATCTTAGTGTATTTTAAGCCATCAGGTCTGTCGAAGAGAATGTATGAATAACACAGATATCGTGGGATGTTGAACTTTGTGAGGTTTAGTTAGTTACAGTCACCTACATATCATGTTATTTAGACCGCAACATCGAAGCGGTAGATTTCATTGATATCAAAGAAACGAACTGTACATTATTAACAAATTTTCCGAGAGAGTATTAATGTAGCATAAAAACTGGTCAGAGTATCCGTTGTATTCGTAGATTTTTGGGGTTACTTTTAACAAGTGTTGCAAGTTAGATAAAAGGTAATTTGTACACAAAGTATAACCACTTTACCAAGAATGAATAAATTAATTACTGGACCGAACATAGGTAACCACTCGGGTATTAATCTCATCAGCAAACAGTATATTTCGGATAATTTGCTTGTACAATTTGCAAACGTTTGTGATGAATAACAACCATTTGAAAGGGAGTCAAATTCAACTGAACTTTACTGAAACTTAGAAAGCATTACGAATTTTACTAGGGCTCTGTAAGAGTAACTAAATTACTGTCAAGTTGTTTGTGGAATTGACAATCTTAGTCTACCATTGAACCAATACACTTACCATTAATCTGCAGTAAAACCGTTAAAAATGGTCTGGGGTGTTAGATTTAGGGCTTAATTTGGATGCAGTTATTAGCAGTTAAAATAATCTCTACCTGTGCGGTAAATGCTAGCGACTGTTTTAGATCGCTGCTTGTACACCGAACTGCAAATTCAGTTTTCTCAAATCCCAGGTGTTCAAAGTGCAAATTACCTGTGTCTAGTTTTCAATGCACATGTGGTGTCGTGATATGGTTGCCTATATACAGAGATTTGGAATGTCATGATTTCTTAGGTCAAGAGTAATAAACGGGAATTGAAAGTATAAAAACTGCACTCTCGTGTTTCTTCCTGATGTATACACGAAGGGAAATGACCGAAATGTACGTGAGGTTTAACCGGCTCTACAAACTGGCAACTACTGAACCAACGAACGAATTGTGGAGCCGGTAGGTAAATCATGAGTCACGTGATTGATACATTTTAATAAAATATTTGATGTGGGATACTGAAGATTGGAACAACCAAAACCAATCGGGAGGATGCATCACCATTGAAGGGCTGCTGCTGATAACTGATCTGACTGACATTAAGTTTCACGGTGGCCTGATATAATGGCAGATCATGTCAAAAAGCTTGTGAAGTCAAGAAATATCTTAGACAGTCTTGCCGGCTTTTGGAACACCAGTTTTTGTTTCTAACTCCCTTTGTTCAGCTTAACTTAACAACCGTAAACGATGAGTCGTTTATCTTGTTTTTAAGACTGTACTAACCTTAGTTTGTGCTGCCTCAGTAATGACTGCAGAATGTTATTTCTAGCATCAAGAGTGGATACTACTTTCTCACTGAATAACTTGATCCGATTTCGAAAACATCTTTCCTACAAACTAGCCTGTTTTACTAGATTCTGAGAAATCATTTGATAGGGCCCTTCTGCAAATTGACTGAATTAATAACTAAGGTGGGAATACTATTGCGAACTGTCCACCATTAGCATAATTGTGTGGGGTTGTTTGAGAACAGAGCGATAATTCATTGGACCAGACAGAATAAATTGATTTTATTCCCATTATCATCAACAAAATAGACTAGACGTTCAAAATTTCAACAGTAAGGTGCAACATTCCTTCTAGTGCGGAACAACTGACTCTGAAGATAAAATATGCTGTTGGAATTGCTCGTGAGAATCGTGAATGAAGCTGCCATTCATGTGCAATTCTAAGCCTGGAAGCCTGGCCGTCCTGTGCTTCGTTGTGCCTAAATAATAACTGGTCGAAGAAATATAAAAACCACCAAAAATACTGTGCTATTTAAATAATCTGACTAAAGTTAGCTGTGAACATTACTTATTCAGAGACTGCTTCAGATAGATTTATGTTAGAAGATATTCTTGAACCACTTGGTTTATTCAGAAAATCTTCAATCACAGCGGTAGCCAGACCAAAATGCTTCAAGTGTATGTGCGTGAAAATATCGAAGCCTGTAGGTCCATTGTTAAACTCTGCAAGTAAGTAGTCAGGAAATTTGATTTTAAGTCAGGTATAAAATAATGACTTGATTTTGGTTAATATGAGCTAGTTAAACACGAGCTCATATGCTGTAATTTTTAGAACCCTATTAGTTGTGTCAATTTGTAAAATGAAAAACTCCAGCTACGATTCACAAAGTGTGGATTTGCAAATAACAAATACTCACTGGGTACAGTTCGATCGTTCGTTTCAAGAGTGGCAGTCAAGCAGGAACTATGAGGAAAGTTGCAACTGAACAGGTTGAGAATCATAATAAACAGAAAGTATATTTAACAGGCAAGTTGCTCGAACTCTCGTTAAATATTTTTCTTATGTGACCACTCTGTTTTGGGTCCTGATGAACAGTAGAATCCAGAATATGTTTCGTTGCAGGATGCATGACTTCTGAGTAAACAATATGCAATGTTATTTACGACCTCACTGTTGCCAAGACCATGTTTGACTGCCATGTGCATGGGTCAAACTGATGTCGCTGTTTTACGCCAAATAGCTTAACAGACTGTAGTGAATCAACCCCTACTGATATCAAAGGTTAGAGTCGGCAACAAAGATAATGGACATGTAAGGTACTCAATAGGAGAGTAATTGGTAAGAAAATGCAAATAAACTAAATTGTGATCCCGCGTGGGATGTTAAGCTGCACAGAACAAGTAGGTTGAATAAGGCGTGGTGTCAAGTGAACACTGAATAATGTAAACAATGCAGTCCGGAGTACTGCAATAGTCGGACTGAGAAACTGATCAGCGTACTATGAAAATGACATACTACTGGGAATTTAGCCAATACACCAACCAGAAACGAAATCATTGCGAGTTCTGTAAAGAGCAAAGTGCTCATTACGTGACAGAACTGGAAAGTTAGCTAACTGGAATCTGGGGATGACTCAAGAGGCGTGTGAGACTCATCGATCCTCTCAAAGCTATTCTTTTTGCAGCCAACAAAAAAAATGCAATGGTACGAAGAAACCATGGTGCTCAACTTCACTATTTCTAGATACCTTATTAAATAGTGGTTATCTGTGGATGTTCTTCTCGAGGAAAATAACCCTTTCTCTTACACGACACAACCGTTTAGAAGAACTTCCAAATTTGTTCGGCAAGGCAAATCTGTCATTGGAGAATCTCTTATGCATGAATTAATTTCAGTGCAATTGAATTAACGGTATACTCAGATAAAGAATGTAAGCCAAAGCAAAACTAACTGAGTTACATCCGAACTACCTTATCGGTCAAGGATATATGTTAGATACCAACGCTACCGACGCATGAGGTCAACGTCGTGGAACCTTCTACAGGCTTCCACAATACATGTCCTGTATGAGGTTTGACTGCATATGATTGACTCATACTTCCAATCTTCGTGTTCACTACCCTGTTTACTTTCGTCAGATCACAACCTATCAACAACAAAAGGGAGTCGCAGGGCAAATGGTGAGGCCTCACCTATGATAAATGACGATAGTGGTTAATATCAGCGGCTGAACTATTCACCCATTTAGCTGATGGACACACAGTCGCGGGACCTGGTTCAACTCAAACAAAGCATTTATTTTTAAACTAGTATGATAGCAATTCGCCTACCTCGTCCTAAGAAGTATGTGCTAATGTTTAGACAAAAACCGACGAAGCCGAAACTTGTCTTTTTGGTTGACTTATCGGTGAATGTCATTTTAAAGCCACCATCTGGAAGGCCTATATATCTGTTACGCCCTGAGCGGTACTAACCAAACTGTAAGGAACCCTAAACTAACAGTTTAAAATTTGTAAATGTGGATACGCAAAGCATACTTGCTGAGCTTCTGGTGCGTTCTTGAGCCGGTGCGTTTTACTACATCAACGCATGGTGCACTTTTACCACAATCAGGAACAGAACAACATTTGGCTTCAGTTTGTGCTCTCAAAGCGGCCTAAAGGCCATCGCGACCACTATATTTTTGCTTACTCTCGTTTAAATATTTTTCCGAAAATTTTGGGCATTTCGGTTTGTCATGGTTACTCAGACGCAAAGAATACCTGAGTCTGATAAATCTCGCAATAACCATACCGATATTACGCCGAGCAAACGTAATGTCTGATGTTTTGTAAGCAACAGAAGTTTTTGGCCTTTTAGGTGAGCAACATATATTCGCATATCTTCAAAAGTTGAGTTCTTGAAACTGTGATGCCACTTCCCTCTTTCTAGTGCCACTGACCAGTTAAATAGACTGAACCTAAATATTAGCCGGTAGCCATTTTGTAATATCTAGTAACCTCATCCGGCTGCTTAATTTATCCAGTCTTTTTTGTTACAGTGGCTCGTAATCGTGCATGTGAGTCGTCAGCAATGGCAACAAGTTAACCTTTCCGTACCTTAGTATTTGGTTGTCTTTTAGATTATTTCTGACCGACTGGTTGGCCAAACTACTTGTCAGAGACATGAAGTGCCTGCGAGTGGTCTTGATCATAATTTGTCAGGACGCAGCGTTCGATGGTTAAGAGGACTTTGCAACGAACATTATGGTAACCATTTTGAAATTGAATTATTGAAAAGAGCTCTGAAGTTTCAGAGTAACAAGGTTGAAATTACGAGGCCTAGATTTTCTCGTTTCGATAATAGCGGACAGATTGGAAAAATCGAACAGCTGGATTTAGATAAAACAACGAGGTCCTAGGCACCATAAAGTTAGAGAGTTGTTTGTTAGGTCAATCGAAACTGCAATCAATATTACGGCGAATAGTCAGTAATGACTTGCTTTTGAAGTATGAAAACTGAAGACACGAATCTCACGAGGATGTTATTCAGATGTGCACGTTATAGGTTACAACCTCAAGACGGGTTTGGCAGACGGTGTGTGATGACGAGATTTCGATACGTCGATAATATACAATTATCACAAGATCTAGGTGTCCCGTTTTCGGCCAATGACTTGGTCGGTACGATAATAAATGAGGCCACCTTTTGTCCGTACTCATCTGCTTCCTTGGTTTACCCCAAGTTTCAAAATGTTCCACCTAATCCTCTAGCTCCGAAGTTACTGAAGTAGTACTTACTGACTGCAGGATGATAGTTTCATTGACTAGTTCATAAATACCATGACATTCGTAAGTTCTTAAAAGTTACACACGATCTACAAGATTCGGAGTTGTTGCAAAAAGTAGTCTAAAATAAATTGACAATATGGAAGACCAACAAAAGTAAAGAATTCTGAATGTGAATTGCAAATCGGCATGGTTGCACGAAGTGTTGTGATAAATCTAGACTTCACAAAATGGGAAGATAATACGCGATATGTGACTTGAGGCGACCATCAAATTGGTTGCACATGCGTAATGTTTACGTGGAAGTAGCCAATCACTGAAGGAATAGGAAATGTCTGACGTGGTTAGGTGTTTTGGAGTAGTTTTGAGAGATGTTTATCCAAGAGAGCTTTTTGCTGTACTCATTTGTCTTATCAATGGGCGGCCAGGAAAGAGTAAAACACTGACTGAGGCTTGGCTTATTCTTGGTCGATTTAGCAAAATTAACCACGTGAAATCAAGACGTTTATAAAGGAAGAGAAATGAGAAAACAAAAACATTGTATTTGAAACGTACGCAACAGCTCACAAAATTAGAGGCTGTATAGATTTGCTTTAAATTGGGAGGAACATCCACTTAAGTCTTGCCGACTGATACACTCCGACTATGAAATGATCACTAGGGGTTACTGTCTCCAACTGCGGCTGACACTTATTTGCGGCATTTCTTTTAACAGAATCGGCAAAGAACCAGGTAGAAGACGAGGTATTCTACTAAAATTTATCTGTTGGTTTGCACTAAATATTTCCAATTGACGAATCCGTAACTGGTGACAAAATTACGTGGACACTCATGTTAGCGGAATATATTGCCATTGTGACAAGGGAGTGAGGTAAAATCATTCAGAGTGACAGAACTCTTTCAGCAGATTGTCACAGATATGTTGCTTGCTTCTTAACTAATCCACCTTCGTGCATGGGACATTTTGACACAATTGGGAACTACGTCAGCAACTTTGCTGCCCAGTTGGTCGCAGATTTTAATATTGCCATGTGCATGGAAAACTTAAATTTGGAGCACTCGTCTAACCATCAGTTAGTAAGGAAAAACAAAAGATGGCACGTTGCACGATTTTGGAATCTAGTAGAATCGTCTGTTTAGCGAACTAGCTCGTTTCCAGTGATCCATTACCAAGCTAAATGCATCATATTTATATCACACATTGTATATGGGAATCATTATGGGGGTAAACGAGGTCAGTCAACTCAATATACCTACTTGAACAGTGGATCTTGATAAGCTAACAGGATGTGAGGTTTACCAACGCAGATCCAAAATTTGGACGACAGGTTTCTGGACACACAGGGGTGGATTGTAGAGTCGAATTCCAATAGCTTCTGCCGTGAACGAAATCTTTTGCTTAATCGCCCTTGAATGGGTTGCCTTAACTCGATAGGCTGGCTAAAGTACGATCTTCATAATGACAGAGTGATTCGACTACACCAGGTGTAATAGTATGGCACTGTTGACAGAGTTCGTCATTCAATTATTAACGTGGTTGCACAAACAGTCACTTTATTTTTTAGGCGTGGGCATAGAACCGGATTGTACGTAAAGTATACACATAACTTGGCGGCATAAAATGTTGCAGTAACAGTATTTGTAAGCCTACTGGTGGTAGTCTTGGACAGCGTATCACACTTGAAACAAAATCCAATGTGTACGTTTTTCTTTTTTGCTAGATGCAGCTTGTCTTTTTCACTCTGATATTGCATGGCTCTGTCTATGAACCTTTCCGGGTAGACATTTTGTGCGAATATCGTACGTTGGAACGCCAGTTCTTCAGTAGTGGTGTCAACTGTGCAAATTCTTACGGCTCTGCCGGTCAAGCAGTTATTATTAATCTCCACTCGTCCAGTTAATCTGTTCAATATCTGATTACGATCAGTATGTCATGTCTAATTAGTCTCTCCGGGATGTCCTCCCTACAGGATTTTAAAACACAGACTTATTTCATACAAGATTGATTGCTGTGTTTTGTGTATCATTTCGGAGCTTGGTCAAAGCAGGCTTTGCAAGCTGGCCAAGAAGAAATCTGGCAGCTATAACGCTGGCCTATAATACTTGATACCGAAGTTGAATTTTATGCCCGCTAAGCGATGTGCGAAATATTTTCGAGTTCGCTGCACGAGATCACACGGGGTTTCTGATTTGTTCGAAAGACCGTCAATATAATCTGTTGTCTGTATGAGTGGAATGCTCGGTTAAAGCAACGAGAAGCTTAAAGACGGATAGTTTTTCTTTTTCAACCTATAAACTCGTAGAACAAACACAAAATTTGCATAATCTTGATATACAACCGTTGATTAAATGGAATGGGCAAAGAGACGAGCAACCGTGAAATCTTAAAACAGCATATTGGTAACGCAAGTCTGTCCATACGTCTTTGAAACATAAACTCAAATTGATTTCAGTCTACCAGGTATAAATATCTTGAACGTTATTGTGATTCTTCGTTGACTATAACACTGTACTCACTGTACCTCTATTCAGATATGCCTTATCCTGATAAACTACTAATCTTCTAAAACTAAGATCCATCACTCTAAATAGACCGAACATTTTTACCACATTCAACTGTAGGTACTAATGCTGCTTCAGCATGTTTACAAATTTTAGTGATAACTAACCGTGCAATATTTTTGAGGTTATAGCTAACGCGTAATACCATTGTGTGTAGTAGATTTTTATTACTTATGTGAATGCAAACTCTGAGACAGTGTCTCTGGAACAACATAATTTCGTGCACTGTTGAACTGCGGATGGGGATAGGCTGACAGCACCGTTTCATAATATTTATAGATGACACAAAAATTAATGGTCACACTGTATACCAGTTTAGGATCAGCTGTTCTGCTCGTGTAAAAAACGGACGCTGAAATGGTAAACCAGTAATAGAATACAAAACCCTCTTGAGTCTTGCATTTACAATGAAACAATTGTTACCGCTTATTCTGCTTAACGGTGTCAATATTACATCACCGTTTTATCATTAGTATAAAATAAACGTACTAAACCAATGGTGGAACCTTCATAGATATTGTATATCCCATAGGTTTCTGCTTATCTACTCTCATAAGTTGGCAACAAGAATGTCGTTGAACTAGCACAGCATTCCAAAAATAACGTAATTATATTGAAGAGTCTGGACCCAGTTTTTGATATGGTCTACAGTAACGGAAAGAAAACTTAGGAAAGAAAACCTAATTACCAAACCAGCCGTGCTCATTCATGCAAATTGAACTTATATTCAATAAACTGCAAATTTTCGAACTCTATTTCATTTGCTTTGCGGTTCTGTCTGAAATATTCCGTAGGAAACTGAGTTTGGAAATATAAAACTAAGTGTCTCCGACTTAATTTCTAATGAGTGTCACTAGATTGTCAAAGTATGTGTGTCAGTTCGATAAAAAGTGTATTTTTCACCACATTGTTAAAAAATTTAAATATAGGAGGAATATACAGGCAACGTTTATGTCATCACAGCAATGTACAACCTCATCAAAGAAAGTAGAAGTAAATTGTAGGCAGACACTCACCAGCTCAGAAAACTCGTAACTTATATTTATTTATTCTGCACACGTGAACTCACAGATGGAACGCATGATTCTGGTGCTCAGTTGAAACAATGATCACAGTAAATCACGTACGTTACCTTGATGTCACCTGGATCTACTTAGGTAATATGACCAGCTATTGCTTAAATATTCGGTAACGAATCCAACCTGCTTCTTGATTAAACCCGTTACATTGTTTACAACGCCACGTTTTGCTAGAAGAATTAATCTCGCAAGGATTAGTGGGCTGTAATGAAATTTTAAAGTATTAGTCAATCGAGCTTACACGTGGGCACAACCGTTTATGTGCTCACATTCAGACAGACTTTTCTGTCTACCCACTGCGCAAGAGTCCTGTAAAATGAATACTCTGTCTAGTCAGAAGATTGATCGGTTCCCTTGCAGTCTGTTACACTAGATTCAGGATAGTTCTAGTTTACAATGTGTTCATAGTCTCCAGTCGTCAAAATCACGGATACTCAGTATTTTGCGAGGATGTTTGCTATTTTTCAAGTAGACTGATGTGCTCCATCTGCCGTTAGGCGCTGATCATTAAATATTATACCAGAATTTTTAGTGTTTGTGGTTAACTGAAACATACATAATTTTTTCCTGGAAAATACTAACAAGCTTTGCAGACAAACGGCTTTGGCGGATGATGGTAGACGCAATGGTTTCACAGACACATGTGATGAGCCTTAGTCCGTTATTTGTTTTATAAATCCTAACCACGTACGACGTAAGAACAGGTGGAGAAACCTGTCAACACTGAGTATTTTAAAAATGTTGGTGCGACTGCTTTCCTAAGCTAGAAACTGCGATCAAGAATAAGTAATTTTTGACATAGGATGCTCAGTTCACTGCAATTTATTTTCTTGTTAAAAGTGTTTTACCTTGTAAACAACATACTCAATAGTCTGTCGTTAGGTTAGTCGAAAAGTCCATTGTCACCTACGTGCTGCATTATACAGTCAGGCAAACTGAATGCAGTATAGTTGAGAATTTACATCTGAGCCTACCTAAGTTGTATAAGAGTTATTTAACTTGCTATCCACATGCTGATTGCGTTAAACAAGTGTTTCTTATCGTCACAAGTCAAGTGAGTTGATGGGTTCCTTCAATGAAACCGAACGATTTTGAAATTGACTTCTTAGCAGTCACATTCGGGTGCTTTGAAAGATTTCAAAGTCGTTTGTCAAAATGTAAATAATCGACTCCAGCTACGATCCTGGATATTTTGTGGGAGACGTTCGTCTGGGACAGTTTATCGTATTTCTAATTGTGATGCTATGAAATAATGAGTGGAAAAATTAAAGCCATGCATCCTGCTGTAACTTACGTAGATGCGGTTTAATTTATCGACCGGTAATTCACAACGAAACATCAGGAAAATCCTAAGCTTTTAATTATTGCTGAATTAGTACGGCCCCTCTCCGTAATACCGATAGACGCGATTTGAAGGTCAGGATGATAGTGAATTGGTGTATTGCTGACTGAATATATGTTTTCCAGTAGCATATAAATCATGTTATGTTGGCGCGATGGCTTTTGACTGCTTCTAGTTAACGTTGTAGTGTAATCTCACTTTAGTTTACTGATCTGTGTTTTGAATAACTGCGCACTCGTGAAGAATGCCGACGTTTACGTTTGTCGTGTACCTCGTGATTGCCTTTTAACTGTTGAACAGTTGTTTCCTATCTTCCTTTTTGCTCCGATTTAGTCGGTTTATTGTACCGGTTTTTAATGCTTTAACAATTCATGTTGTCAGTTACGTTTCCGGATGCCACCTGTTGGTCACGTTGTCAGCTTAGTCGATACATATGCCGTGGGTTTTCTTACGTTCTCTGGCAAATTATCGCAAGCTCGCTGTGTTAAGTCATTGGCTCATTATTGCCACACTTTTGTATGGGGAGATCACTGACAAATACAGAAGCGTTTCAACAGTGGTGGTGAAAATCTCCAGCACATTCATCAAGTTGCACCGATTTTCTCAACAACTGTTTTCTCTTAAACACACAGTTTTAAATGTTCGGCGAAAATTTGGGGGAAAAGCAAACGCTCTATTTTAAAAGGCAAACATTTTGTTTTTCTTCAGTATACTTTAAACTAAAGTGAATTTAAATAAGATATAAATAATTATTTTCAAATGAACTATAAATCTTCCTCTGAGTAAGTTGAACAATTTCAATGAAGTAGTAAGTCTCAAATTATATGGTTCAACCGCGCCATGTCCTAAATCCAGTAGTAGCGGTCCCTGCATGCTGTATATTATAGAAGAGGATGGGGCTTATATAGTTGTCGCCAACTCAATTATTCAGCCGGATGACTACAGGCAAATAGAGCAAAGTCATAGAAAGTGGAACATTGAGGACCTGACGACAACAAACATGCGGTAATCAGCGTATAAGTTCACCGTAGTTAACGACACAGACATCGCTAAAATTAAACTGTTGAATTCATATGTATACGCATTGTAAAACAATAGCTGTTTATTAGGCAGGTAAGAAGTACACATCAAATCAGTTTACGCGCACGTTATACGCTGTTTAGGTGGTAGTCAGTGGGTTGGTCGTGATCTGTTAGTGCACTTATACGTGTTCATTAAGTGTGTCTACACAGAATAGAACAATTGGGGGCTTGCGAACAATAAAAATTCACTTTCTTTTATTGTGGCACGAAAAACGACTTGCCGTATTCAAAAATGTACCCAACAATCAATAAGGTCAATTTGCTTAACAATGGTGAAATGATGGTCATTATCATTCAGCTGGTCATTTAAGTAAATGCAGTTCATTCTGATATCGTTAGAGGGTCGGCTGATGTAAAATGCCACATAAACCAGACCACCACTTATAGCCAAAGGTTATTACACCAGCGCACCTGCGTTCTGATTGAAGAACACGCAGTGCGGTACTTGGTGATTGAAGAGAAGGGCGGTGAATCGCTAGCGCCTGTCCGACCTACCGATAATCGTTGTCGTGGCAATGGTATGGGACTAACAATTGCTGTGCTTCCGGATTTCACTTTTGCATAGTCCTACAATGGCGCTAGAGCGATTTCGCCATGATCGTTCGATTATCAACGTATACTATTTTTCATCTACCTAAATTACGTAACCGAAGTAAAGAAACCGAATTTTAATGTATCTCGGATTAATCAGTTTGCCTAGTGTTCAACTTGTTGTTCTATCTTAAACCGGTCCCTGGCCATCTTAAGGATCAGCTGGCGAAGATCAAATTGGAATTCCTGTTTTCGTTTTCAAACTGACAACAACTGTCTGGACTTCAGCGAAACACGTACTGATTATGTCTTATGTTGATGGCGGTCTTTGGTGGGAAAGGTATTTCATGGCGACCTTAGTTAACACAATTTCTATAGTGCGCATGTAGAACGGCATCCATATTCTAAGCAGGTGATTGAAAATGAGTTGTCTGTTAGTTTTAAGACACTGAGCAAAATACCGCAAACTAAGTATAAAATAAATCGTAACTCTAAGCTAGTAGAAAAAATAGACGGACGGTTTTTTAGGAGGCAACTCGTTTTTGTTGGAACATGTAATGGAACAATTTGAAAGATAGTATCAGAAAGAGGCAGACATACGACTGGCTTCGATTCTGTCCTCTCTTGCGCTGTCACATCATCAAAATCCCTGTACACTGCTTTAAGCGTGGCACCTATGTTAAGTTTATGTAGCCTTCATATGGCCATGTAACCTAACTGATGAACCACACTAGGTGACTTCTGTCCAGAATTAATGTGTGCACAGAAGATTTCTGATCCGGACAACTTCAAAACAGCCACTATAAACTTGCACGATGTACCTGTTAACAGAGCAATCTGAACTGATGCAAAAATTTTGCTTCTACTACCAGCAGACGAATGTGATGCGCACAAACATTATCATAATAAAAACTTCTTGATGTACCAAAAATTAGTTTATTATTCCAGGACTCAAAAGAATCAAATAACAGTCGTAGTGAAAGCCCTTCTTTTGTCGTCAATGTCTTTTAGGGGTATGGTTAAAAAACAGATAATACATATGTGGAGAAACATGAGTTTGTAAACCAAACTAGCCGCAAAATCACGTGTTGTGTCGATAATCCGCTTCAAACTATCGTCTGACCTAACGGTGAATAACCATCAAACGATTACACCTATGTTTTGTTTTACCACCAACGACGAGATAGCTAGCCATTTGCTTTTCGATTTATTAACTATTTCGAGTTGTGATAGATTTTGAAGGTCTTTCTTCGTCTCCTGCATATTTTTCATGTTTGACTTGTTGACTGATCAACAGTACTTAATCTATATGGTGCGGTACTGTAGTTAATAAGTAGGTTCTGTAAACAAGGTTGCGATAACAATGAAAACGGATTCAGGATTGTGATGCGTTCATCCCGTTGGAGTAAGAATATTAGACTATCAACTCTTCTGTATACACCCAGGTGATTATCTGTTCAGTGGGAAGATCAGTTAGCAGATGAGATTCATGTTGCGTCAACTAACTAATTACAGTGAAATGACGGTTCTGAGAATTGAATTATATTCATCACTGATGAGGAAGATTTGTGAAAGACAATGGTGGGGATCAAGAATCGGTGATAGGGTTTTGTTTGTACAAACCTCATGTTTGGCCGGTACTTGGGGGGAATCACACTGGTTCTGATATGAGCATATAAGCAATTGTTTCCAACGGTACTGATTAAACGTACTCAGGTGTTATCGGTTTTTTGTTCACGTGGTTCAGCTACGTTTAGCTTTATGATGATATCACAGAACATTTAAAAAGCTTGGGTTGACACTGTTATGACAATAGGCAAAAGTTCGGCACATGATTGATTTCTACATTTAGGCTCGAATCATGATTTACATTGTTCGAACCAACTAATGGAAAACAATTCATGCAAGACTGGGGTGAAATTGCGGTTGATCTACGTGTGATGAAAATCAACCAGTCGTTGGTTTTCCTGGTGAGAATGCGTATATATATATATATATCTGACCAGGGAAAAGGGAGTTCTTTGATGGAACTTTTAACACGAGCGTTGAGTTAGTAACTTAGGGTATAACGTTAGAAAATCCACCTAGTAAATGAAGCGTAATGAAAAGTAGGTACGAAGCGTGCGTTAGTTTGTTCACTTGTACTGCTATTAGACGAATACTGAGTAAAATACTCTCATGAAATATACGAGGTTACATTTTCTATTTTTGCAGAACACGTTTGAATTTAATAGTTAATGTACTACTGGAACTTCGACTTTCACGTTCGAATCTCTGGTGAAATGTTCAACAAAAACGTACTACGACGGCTTACAGTCAAACTGACTAAATTGTGAAAGTCTACAAAAAGTTACCATTTCAAGAATATCACATCAGTTTTCTTCATGACTGCTTTGCAGTGACCAAAAGTTGCATTTTTAATCCTTCCGAAAGCTGTTTACTGCAGTTTTTCAGGCTTCTCATCTGGACGGTTATTAGCAGGATTAGAGCGCGTCTAAAACACGTAGGACCTCACATAAAGTAGTGGGATTCGGTTTTCTGAGAGTGATCAAGGTTGTATAAAGACTGCATACATGGTGGTATCGCAATATGTTTGTAGTCACCAAGTTGCTTATATGTCCTTGTTTAGTCAATGTTTTTGTAATGATTAGCTAAAAAATCTAAAACGTATTTTGTGCATACTACTCCGGATGGCGAATATGTTGATGGTCAGTGAAAACAACCCACATCGGTTTTAGGTTGTTTAGCAGGAGCGGCAGTTGGATGACTTCCGAAGAATATAAATTAGTGATTAACACAATTCGTAAGTTTATTTATAATTGCGAATTTCTGCCAGTCTTTGAATGCTTTATACACCCAATCCACCGTCCAACATAGTTTATGGAAATCACTCCTACAGTATGTACATCTCTCCAGTGAGTATACAGATTGTGTGCATATGTGCACTAGGTGAGAAGAAAACTCGTGCCGGTCAGCAGTTGTCATAACCGGTGAGGTTGATAATAGTCTACTTGAATCTCCAGCATGTGGAACCACTCAACGCTAATGAGCGGTCTTCTCAATCTAGGCAAGTATGACATCCTCACGCAGCTTTCACCTGCAGCGACACGTTTCGTCCCATGACCATGATATTTAACTGTCTACATAAGTTTAAGGTTTTTATTTATTTATTTCCGCCTTACGCAAATGCAACGTGGAATGAAGTCGAGAAAATAGTCGTTCGCGTCAAACCTGCGTGCTAGAATGTTTTATCCGCTGCCACCGAACTGTCCACACTTTGGACATCACGTGGTTCAGGGTTAACTGACGAACAGAGGTGGAGAGTTTAGCTGAACCCGACTTGCACAAGCATGTATCCCAATATATGATAATGACTGAAGATCACTGGTTTTAGAGTCGTGGGTTGAGTCTCAGCAAAACTGTAGATGAGTTTGCATATTTCTATCGGTTGGTTCAAAATCACGTATGCTGACAACAGGTTTTCTTGCGCAGGTTTAATGTCATTTTGTTTGGTATTTGGAACTACTATGAAAGAACTGACTTGTGGTTCTCCTATGAGGAAAAACACAAACGAAATGAAAAAACCTATACAACTCATCGTTTAGGTGGAGCAATGTAAAACGTTCTGTAGTAAACGGCGTACAGAATAATTGTTTGATAACCACTTGAACGAGTTTATATCTGGTTTTTAAGTGTATTTATTCAATAAAAGAAAAGGTTTCTTGAACCAGTTCGAATGGTTCACGTTAAGTATTTTTCACCTTCATGATTTTCAAATATTCTAAAATGACTGAAAGTAAATTTTCCTAATTCCGTTTTTACATTTTTGGCTTCTCCGCCTCTGAATATTTTCTACGAAGTCACTAATATAAGTGAAAAGTATGGAGGGATAACTACAAGCGAATTCTGTGGCAACTTGAAAAAACATTTCAACAGGTAAAGAGAAGACTGTTGGTTTATACTGAGTTAAACTGAAATATCAGCTCAATTTTTTATACACGCTTTGGTAACGATATAAACTAGCTTATGTACACAACGTTTTACCTCTCAAGTCATAACATCACTATAACCTGGACTGTCAGTTCAGCTGTTCCCGAATTTGCGATCGTTGGCTACATTGGCCATTCATTCAGGATTGCTTCGCATAATTGGACTGTATGGAAAGAAACATGGGTTCGATATTCATTTTAAACAACCCATTCAACACTAATCCTTTGCAACACTTTCAACCTTCGCCGATCAAAGTAACCTTAATGAAACTAACCGAATTGGTTACTATCAAAGACTGGAACACGGTTTTCTCTCAGGTACGTGTTGTTTTCATCAACTTTCAAGCTCGAAGTTGAAATCTACTTAAGAATAACGCCCTGAAATTAATTTTCCGTCAATTTCGCCTTAACACAGAGCTTGAAATTAAGGTTAATCATTTGGATAAGCACGTAATACTGCCTGTTTGTAAATGTTATTCAAATCAAACACAAAAATGGCCCGGTTTATGAATGCGTTCAGGTCTGATAATCAACGGAAAACGGGTAGCTACGTTTTATCAACTTGCCTGCAAATTTGTCGGTTCACAATTTGTTACCCGACTGAGTTTCATCAGTAAAGAGATAATGGAGTTGAGAGAAACGGCTGTTTCAGATGGAGGTTTGAAAGTGAAATCAGCTGGGCAAGTTATCGACACAAGTCAGGTTTCACAAGTGACGCAGTCCTTATGATCTTCTACATGGTTTTTATTTAACGCAACCACTGGCGTTTTAAGATCTTGTTACGTGGAAGTCAGTTCAAGTGGTTTTTCTGATGACTATGGATGATCTGGTTAATTTCAGTTTGAAAATCACGTATATTTTATTGCATTCTTCGCATTCAGATAGACCTCTCAGACATCCTTTTCTGCAAAAAAGCCTTAGGTCCGAGTTTCGCTCCTGTTAGAACTCGTCAGTGGTACATATCCTTGCCACAGCCGGTACTAGAACTCCGGCCACGCTTTCAGGAGGCAATCGTTTTGACGACTGTGCCATTGACCTCAGATTAGTCACAACCAGATTATCGTATATAAACGCTCAACCGCTTTCGCCAGGTTATTGATTGGGATTAACAGACAGTAAATGTGTCTCCTCTTGAGACATTCGAGCAACCTGAATATTGCACACAAGCAAAAGTGGTCCAGCGTTCAGAATTGGTGATTCGATCGCGCCGTATGTGAAGTGGATGGCGCAATGGCCAACATAGTCGCCTCGTGAAAGCGTGGCAGAAGTTCTGGTCCTGGCTGTGGTAAGGATACGTACTATCGACGAGCTCTAATGAGGGCGAGACTCGAGTCAAGTGTTGCACTTCGAAAGAGGCTGGCTCAAATATCTATCTGGATGCGAAGACTGTGATTATATGTAAGTGATGTTCTACTTGAAACTAAATGGCATTTTGCTTATGTTAAGTCATTGACAGAAGCTTAACTCAGCATTTATCAATAACCCTGTAAGATGTTAAACAGATCGACACTGTATAGGGAAAGTAGTGCGTACGAAGGAAATAATAAATCTACTCTGATGTGTATGGAACGTTCAGCCGATGTAGAAGAACACATCTCATGGTGTATCTAAAATCGGCGACTAGATCCTGAAAAACATGAAACATTTACTGGTAGCCCGGTTACTTCAGAGAAGCCGGTGGCCATCTTATATTATCAGGTGAAGTACGAAGTACGGTATCTCACACATATTTACTACAAAGGGGGCTTGGTAATGTATCTTCAGTCGGTAGGAACGAGGCAGTTGTCGGCCATGAAACTAACTTCACATGAACCTAAAGTGATCCTCTGGAACCATCAAAATTTGAGGAATCCAAACGAGTTTCGTTGACAATGTCAAGAAATTTATCACACAGTTTTGAAAACGTTTTTTTATTACGGCAGAAAAACGTTAATTGCTACCGTGGTAGTAGGTGTTGGAAGTTTCTGCATTCGAGCGACATTGAGTTACTGCTTCTTTGAGACGAATACACGCACAATTATGGCTGCCAACTCTACCCATGTGGAAACAAATTTTACCAGAATGTTGACCAGTCTATACCGCGTTCGTTAATGTTTATGTGAGATGTTTATCAGAACATTCGTATTTTTGTTTCACGGATGAACGTGAATAATTGGTTCACACTCATTTCTGACTTGCTGAGAGAGACAGTCTATGCCTCACAATACCTTCACTCATTTCGAAAATCTTCATGTCATATTTATTAAACACCTTTTTAGCGAAATACTTATAACCAGTGAAGTATGCAATCAGTGGACGGCTCACCGTACATTTGCAGTCAATCACGTGATCTAGCCAACAAAGTCGTTATCGTGAACTCCTTGGAATGCACCACTGTTTGCTCTATTAATACACACGCACCTGATACAACCTCAAGTTGAACTTTATTTCTTTCACATACTTTTGACTGAACTCAGCTTCAACTCTGTAGGCTCAATTCCCGCTTATATTCAATACATTCTGCCGTTCATATCTGCGATTCCAGTGTTTTTTTTATGTTAAGCAGATCCCCTAAGCCTGTCACTGTGCCAACCCTCTGAAAGTTGTAGAGGTTAATGCCCATGCTTGCCAAGATATCGATTTTGTTTTCAATGAGTGCATAAACCTTGTGTTGTAGTTCAGCGGGTGCACCCTTGCGATTTTCAATCTATGTTCACAAAAACGAAATCAGACCTTATGATATTATCTATCACCAGTTGCTTTTCACACATCTGTGTTTAGCGACCAAAACACAACGGTCTTTATTGGAAATCGATTATGTTGTGGAGGTATGTGGGACAATTGAATATAACAATGTAAGCTCCACTAACACACCAAATGCTCTTTATAACTTACTAAGTCTATTTCTTTCATTTCCTCTCATTACTAGTGAAAGCCTCGGTGTGAAGCGTTATAAGATGTGGTCATGCAGTAGAACAAACGGTTTGACAAAATTTTCACCAGATTAAATGATAGATCTGTGGAAATATTGAATCTTCTTTTCCGTCCATGATCTCCATATTTCTAAATAACGAGTTTACAAGGGATAACTTGGTAATAAAATGAATACCAAATGGTCTTCACCGCTGAATTAAATTGTAAACAGACAAAAATTAGACCGTGAGTTGGTTTATTTTTTAATAATTTTTCACTTACTGTGCATTGCGAAAAATTAGCAAAGTCGTTGTTTGAGATTCTAAAGCTTTTCCACAGAAACTGTCCGCACGCTTTCAAAGATACTTTTGCATTGACGGGACGTATTAAAAATATATATGTTGCCATGGACGCGATGTGTTCTATTGACGTCAGCGCTTCATTTACAAACGTACTACTAAACAAAGAGATAAATTTCATATATAATTACGTTTCACGCAATTCCATTCAGCGTCCAATCCTTGTTGACCAATTGGAACGTTTACTTTCAATCTACACGGAAAATGTGACATTATATTTCATGGGTATTTTTTCATCGGATAAACGGCGTAGCCTTGTGAGCCCATTCGGTTGTGTTTCAGCTGTATTGTTAGTGGTTAAATTTGAATAGCAACCATATCCAGTCATGAACGAAGTGAAGCCCCGTGCGAACGGTACGTATACATTCTGTTTTTGAAGGAGAAAGGCAAGCGGCAAACAAAGAGAACAGTTCACATTTTTAACTCCTTCCACCCAAGTCTTTCGTTAAAAGTCAAGTACAAAAGCGAAAACAGTTTGATTTTCTGAGACATCTTGAACAGACTTCGTTCAGGTGGATGGATTGAACGTTTACTACGCCGCAAGCCAACATAAACGAGAAAGTGCACGAACACGAACGTTGTCCCTGGTGGATCTAAATGTTCACCAGTACGTGCACTGAGCTATAGGGCGTCAACAATGTGCTTCCACTATAGATTACAAGCACAGCAAACGGTGTTACGCGAGGCTCGCCGTGTTGACGACTTTTTGGAACATTACATTCGGAAATGGAGTAGACTTACCGCTATAGAAATTGAAAACGCGGGAATACTTAAAAAGCTTGTTAACACCGAAATCCCTTCCCAGGGTTATAGTTTGATAAACACATATGAGAAGATGATTTGAACCGCGCTGGGAAGTGTGTACAATGCCAAGCAGCTTGTTTTATTCCCAACAACGACTAGGTTACTTCCACCCCAGGTACAGAAGCGAAGCTGCATGCTTTCTATCAGTCAAGTTGTACTTTTTCTAACAACCAAGTTTTTCCAGGTTAGGGAAACAACCACAATGGTAGAATAAGAAAAACGCTTGAAACCAGCTCCAGAAAGCACATTTCAAAGTGGATGATGGTTGAAGTGACTCACCAGCCTTCGGGTAGCAATGGGCGCTGGGGGAACCTCGTTTCGTCCAATGCAAGGCACTTACTGATCACAGGTTACGGCGTCAACATTAAATCTCCGTTTTAGGTACTTGTGGATGTCCAAAACTCAGAAATTCCCACTTATGTCCAAGTACTTTTATCAATGCTCGAAAGCCGATTCGATGCACACAAAATTACTGACTGTCAGTTGTTGCTTGTCGTGGGTTTAGCTGTGCGTATCACTCATGTTCCAGCCTGATTTTGGCTTTTACTCTTTTCAATTAAGTCTTATCTTTCCGTTTTCATGTTACTTACAAGTTTACAAGTGGCAAGATTGCGCGAAATGAATTTATGTCATAAATTGCGTCTTCTGGCTACTTTGTTCAAATGGTCCAAGAGGACTCAACACTTCAATTTTCGAAAGTGAAAGAAATGAAAAACAGGGGCTCTTTAAAAGTAGCTTCCATCCTACGACTGTTTAATGCTAATAGCCAAGTCATATGCTGCTCTGAATTTTTCATCTTCGAGAAGTGTGAGGTTGACTTTTGGATTTGAATGCTATGAGATAATGGGTGAGTATCAAGGTGAACGTGTGGCATTAACAAAGAAAAGTAGACCAACACGGCTATGCTGATCTTGAAATGCAAGCAGACCGAAGAAAGTTTTAGAAAATCTGGTTAAATGAGGACATCCCAGCTTAAGTTGCTGACATACGGAGAGTTACCGAAAGAGTAAATTCCAACAGGAAGTCATAAAATGGCTCAAACTGTTTCTCCTAGTATTCCCCATACAAAAATCAACCACATTTTATGACTCATTTGAGAATCTGTTTAAGATTCATTCACGACATTTCCTTATAATTTTCTAATTCGTCTAGTTGCCATTGTGAACAAATGTCCGAAAGAAAAAGTCGATGGGATTGGACTTTTTATAGGAAAGCAAAAACTATAAAATTTAATTCATTGAAGTGGATAAACGGTTTTTTTTGAAAGTTTTCTGCGTGGCAATTACTTCCTTTTGCCTTGGATGAAAATGTAAGCAACGGAATAAAATATCTTGTTGCTAAAGCTTTCGTAGTGAAACATTTGGATTTTCTAAATAAACGTCCCGCATGTTAAATTCAATCATTTCCATCACGCCGTATCTAGATATCTCAAACTTTCACGCACACACTTCAAAATGGTCACCCAAAATGGTTATAGTTATTTATATTACACAAGGGTTCTGGTGACTGTAGTTGGAAGGTGTACATTTCTGGCAGCATTTCCATAATTTATTCTCAAATGTGACCAATATTATTAAAGCATTAAGCAAAAATACACCATACTTTTAAAATTCGAATAGATATCTCACAATAACGGTCATGTTTTGTGCGATAACTATTTACTTGTTTGCAATTTTCACGTTTACGGTTTTACTTGACATAGGTAACGGTTTATTATGGATACAAAATTCGGATTCCAACACCTGTAATAAATTAAATGTCATTCGTTCAAGGTCGTAAACAGTTTTTTTAATTTCTTGTTACGCTATTGAGCCATGACAATAGCAAACGCGCTTAACTTTTTGTTGGACAGCTTTGGAAAGAAGTTTTAAACAAATAATCTTCATATCCGTATTCACTGCGAGTGATCAGCCTCACTCTGTAAACGTGTGTCTGTTCCTCTCTTGTTCTTCCCGGCCAATCAGATTATTCAGACGAATTCATCGAAAAAGGACAGCACATCAACCGCTGAAAGGATGTTTTTCCTGAGTCCGTGCAAAATAATTTTACCAAACAGACAATGAAATACTTGTATCTTTTGCCATTACAACCTTTCTGTTGTGACTAACATGATGGTAACCAACAACAACCTGTGTACACAATTATTGGAACTAAACTACGTGTACTTGATAACGGCATTCTGCACGACGGGGGTGTTTAGAGTCAGTTTGGCCATGCCAACAAATATGTCACAAACAGGCAATTTTGTGGGCACAGCTTTAATCGATACCACGTTGTCTTCTTCAACGACCACAAACCCCCGATTTAGTTCGGTTAACCCAGTTGTCGGTCGCGTTATTTGGTGCATAAATGAAAAAAGGCAAATGTGGGCTGAGAAGGTAAATATCGGATTAGGACCAAAGGAATTGCAACTTGTACAATCAGGGAAATTCCGGTGTCCACAACCAAATCAGACGGCTGAAATGAAATATTGCTGCGGACAAAATGGTGAACAGTATTGCTGTCGTTTACAGGATACGTAAGTCATTGTTACAAGCATTTCTAAATAAACCACGGTTACTGAGAAGTCTTGTTAAGTAAGTGGAAACAATAAACGACTTACTTTCGGGTTTCTCACTGTGAAGACAGTAAGTTGAGGCAAACTGATAAAATGTGCCCCGGGAATAACCGTTAAACCGTTTGCTGTACCTCAGAATGATCGTTCTACCCTTCCCTAATAACATATCATCACATCAAATTCATCAAGCAGGTCGCCAGTGTATTCAAAGTCGCGTTTAGACACAGCGTATAGGATCGTGAATTTGTTTTACATTTCAGTGTGTCTTATTTTTCAGCTGCTATTTGACTGAACTTGACCATCTTGAAAACACTAAAGTTGCTATCGATTTATTTCTACCGTGTACACCACATTGTTTTAGGTCTTCTCAGAAACATGTGTTCACTAATTACGGTCATTTACAGCTGGGATGTGTGTTCGTTTTAACCTCATCACAAATTTACTATATCAGTATATACCTTGAAGGAATTACAAATTCTCTAAATGTATATGAGTCTGCCGAAGTGTCTAGCCACACAAATTATTAGGTACTGAGTGAATACAACATGAGTTGAAGAAAGACGCATTGTTGATTAGATAGAAACCCTATGAACTGACATGCAGCATTCTGAAAATGTCTGGCGAGCATTCATAATCTGGCACATTTCGCAACCTCAATATAAGATGTCATCCAATTCTTTATATGCAAGAAGAAAAATACCCATCTGGTTTCAATCCGGTTTCAATCTAAAACAAAGCCTAAATATTGTCGTGTACCAGTGAGTCTGAGCACTTTTTCCGAAAAACCAAAATGCTTAACGCATGTTCTGAAGTCAGTTAGGGTCAGAAGACCAATCATTCCATTACCTGTACTGAGCAAAATAAACAACTTTTTGTAAGTGTGTATCTGAGAAAATTATTTTGCTGTATAACTGTGGTTCTTTGCTTTCACTGTTGACTCCATTGCAACTGAAACTTGCATCCGGCATAGAATTATGTTCATTTTCATCTATCTAAAGGAACCAGTTTATCTATATTTCTCCAGAAAGTAGGGAAGTAATCATAGCTTGTTGCATTGCGTACGCTGTTATTTCGGAGACCATTAATTTACTGTATACACTCCGCAGAAGCGTTTAGAAGCAATCATGATTTTTAGCGTTGAGGACTGCATATTCCTACTGGGATGGTTTCTGACTTCTTGATCAACCCACTTTGAAGAGTGTCAACTATGTTCATAATAACGAAGAAAGACGTATTTAGTAGGCCGTTATTTTCATAGATTGACAACTACATTCAAAACGCCGACTCGAATTGCCGATGGCGTCATCATACCAGCCATCAAAAAGTCTTGTCATTCGGGAAGTGATTCGGCGGGGGAATATTTCATATGCTGATCCATGATCGTTATGATGATTTTCAACGCAAGCATGGGGTTTGGTTCTGGAAGAATTGTGCCCTCTATTGGACACATGAGGGATGTAATTTGCTTTGGCCCCAGTAATACTAATCTTCAGGAGGTCTGGTTCTACTCGCGACAAGAGTTTAGGCTTAAACTTTCAATAAACCACAAGTTGAGCTCTGAAATGTTACGTCCACTGGTCATATGCTCAGTTGGCTTAGCACAGAACCTGATTAATTCCTTCCATTCCTGTAAGCCGACGGCTGTAAATTGCAGCCTGTCAACATTTTCAAATACCTGTTAACGAAGAGATTTTTACAGTAAAGATGAAACTGCTACTCCTCTTTTCTTAAGCTGTCGTTATTTTTGCTTACTATTTTTTTATCTCGAAGTAAACGACTGCCTTGGCATTCATGTGCACATAGCTTGTGAGGCCAACCAAAGATGATTATACTCTTTTAATATTTGAGCAAGTTGCAAATAGACACGGTTGAATTCCATATATGACCTTTGGTTTTGCTGAAGTCATAAATCCAACATACTACTTCACTAAGGATAGGCGGATAATGAATATCTCTTTTACATTGGAATGAACAGTAGATCGATTCATAACTAAACAATCCCCAGCACTTGGTACCAAACATTACCGGTAAATGTTTTATATCAATTTTACTACGCCAAAAGGGGTTACTTTAAATCTTCAATTTTGAACAAGGTGGAATGTGTATTCCGTCCGCCAGAGTTATGCAACTTGAGCCATGATTTAGAGAATAAGTGAAATTAAGTAAATATTTTATTAATATAGATCTGTTAGGTTAAACTAGTGAATGTCCAACAATATTTGGAGTTATTACCGAGGAGCGTTGCATTTAAATGTTTAACGTTCAGCTAAAACACACATAAAGTATGACTAGGAATAAATTCTTTGGGTTAATATTTCTGAGCGGGTAATGAATCTCAATACGTGCTGCAGTTTAGTCCTCAATAAACTTTAGGAGTATCAGAAAAAACTAAACAAAGACATTAAAATATTTCATACTTTGTATACTTATTGATAGACTGTCTCGGTAATGGCGGCTTCTTAATTATATATCAGTTTTTCTGAACTTGAGTTTCAAATGCGTGGGCCACTGTGTGGACAGAAATTATTATTTCTGGGCGTTCATCAACACAAGTAGTCACAGGTTATTGCACTGGTCACGGCTGCAGTGGTTTAATTATTCAAAACTATTCACTGCGCTCTGATTAGCCAACGACATACGTTCTCTGGTCAACTAACAGCTGCGTTCCCACAGGTCAGTAGACACATGCTTCACTGCTCCTGCATACTTGTGTGGTATATTCATCGTTTGAATCAATGTGTTTATAAAGTTTGTCAAATTTTTATGATAATATGTTACGTGCCTCTACATATCTACACACTCAGTTTTGTTATCCGTTACAGGTGAGATGGTTATAAACTGTCCAATAACTTATGCTATCCACTCAAAGTGGGGGTGGGGACAGGCAATCAGTATCTAGAGATCCATCAACCCATAGGAACACTAGGCGTGACGAGAGTTCAGATTTCTTCACATCTGTTCAGCATTCTGATGGACATTGGCAACAAGTCAACGCATATTTGAACATAAAATAATCAGAAAACTGGATGCACAGATTGGCGACAATTTTTAAAATGTAGACTGATCTTTTTGCGCGATTAATTTTTCACTGGACTATGCTTTTTTACATACTCACTATGTGTTAAATGCATAGACTGCCGCTAAGCAAGTCACTCGATCAAGTTGTACACTTAATGTCACGTAAGCCTGAGAAAATAGTTATCTACTCTGTGTAAAGGCTTTTTTCATAACAGTGACCGGAGAGGTGAGCGTATTTCGAAGTTTTTATCCCACGATGTTTCTAAAATAATCAATTGTCTTCGATAGCAGAAAAGTTTAAATGCAGAATCACACATTAGCTTTTAACCGAACATATAGTAAAACAAAACGTTTGTGACTGTAGTAACCAAAATCCACAAAGTGAAATTGTGACATTTTAAAATAAGGTGGTGGGGTCAATCATTTCTGTTGAGGCATTTGGCATATTGTATAATATTAATTTACAAATAAGTCATCACCTACAAAGAGTTTCATAACGTTCCGTATTGTGCCTTCAGTGATCATTCTTTTCGAAAATTAAATCCAAGAACAGGCAACAACGTTGTAAACAAGCTGAACAAATAAGAATACAAAACATTCGACGATCGAATACAGTGTGCATTTCTTGAGAGTGAAACCGTTACACTTATTATAATGTGAAATACTATCATGACGGTTTCCAGCTTTGTTGTTTATAAATATTCCTCATGTTCAAAACGTCAACATAATAACTAGGAGGATGAGAATATACGTTATCGTTATGTATGGGTATTTACAAGAAGTATGTACGATACTCAGTGTTTCATCTTGAAAAAATATGCTCGAAATTGACAGGCCCACACGAATCACGGCGAGCTAGTCAGCGTTCACTAGTTCATTTGGAATTATTTGTAATGGGCAAGAGTAATCTCAGAACGACACTGTGTTGAACGCCCTACTAACTTGATAAAACCGAAAGCTATCCATTATTTGTCATAATCAGGAGGTTTGACGGGAAACTTTTCACTTCAGGTTATCCGTTGATTCACTGTGGATTAACATCACGTCCACATCACTTAGAAGAACGGACAAAATTGACATCAACTGTTGGGTATTCAGTGTATGCTAGCCAATATCTATTACAACATATCAGCAATGGGAATGTCGTTTAAAAATTTAGCGAGTTGTATGCTTGCAACTTGGAGCGATTTTCTTATCATTAGATATGATATTAGAGTTAACAGACTGGTTACTGGATCCATTCTCTAGGCAATCGAACAAACTGAGCATTGTTCACAGATAAGTACGACCGAGTCTTCGTATTTGGAGGTAAGGTCGTGTATACTGTGAGACAAATGACGGGATGGTCAAGTCGGTTTGTTCGCAAATACATAGTCATGGTCATTATCTTGGTCTTAGCAAAAGTATACACTTCCGACGAGCTGTAGCGAGAGAAATGCCGGAGTTTATCCCTTCCCCTGAAAGAGATTTCGCGGGAAGGTTTATGGTAGTGCAAAATCAGCAGTAATTTTGTACGTGTACAACAACCAAAAGAGGTAATTTGAGAGCCGATATTTTTCAAGGTTTTGTCTAGTAATAGCCTGTAAGTGTTTCTATGAACCATCGTCCGTTTTGCTGTTGTATGTTGGGTGTACGTTCGTCAATGAAATTACTAGACCTCACAATTTTTCAACTACTTGTCATATATCAGTTCACCATAATGCCATTGCACTTAATGTCCGAATAATAAATAAGTTGAAACAGTCACCGAATGAGTGCTTCATATCTTAATTCGCTGCCCAAGATATTGTCCTAACAATTAGACTCAAACTTGTTTGTTTCATGAAATCCGTCACGGCGGTACTTGTTACATCCCTACACATTTCCAAGATTGGCTGTCGAAAGTGTCACACGACAGTCAAAGTATCAACGTTATTACAAATATGTGGCAAGCGTCTTATGGTGCCCAGCCTCTAACAGAATCAGTAAAGACAATAAGATTTTATTTGTGAGTGCTCATCGTATATTTATCTTTTTAGTAGTAATGCATGTTTGAAATATTGATTCTCATCGATAGTAATACTTAGGATAACATTTCGTTTTGATCTCGTCGGTCACTTCTGCAAAATTAATATGCACATTATAATCTGGGGTTTGGCGAGCAGAAAGGTAATATTGTTTTAAACATAATCCAAAGGAAAATGCTACGAGTCGGGTTTATATTCATTATTTCACTATAGTTAATTCATCTGGTTAAGATACAACCATAATGTGACTGTCAACATGACCAGCTGAAATCACTAGAGGCCGATTCAACTGACGCTGCAGCTTGGTTTAAATCGAAGTTATTTGCTCTCGCCGAGAAGTACCAACGGACGCCTATCAGCCACTAATGCCTATTAGATAAAGAACACAATCTCCAGCTTGAAGAACTTCACAAAAACACAGAACTGATCATTCTACCCCGTAATAAGGGGTTTGGAGTGATTCTTTTAAACCATGTAGACTAAAGGATGCAGCCTATTCTGCGAGAAAAATTTAAGTTCAATGAATATCAGGCTGGTATTGTGCAGTGTTGAAGGCCAGATCGATCGACCGCTTGAAGACCTACATTGAAATGAAGTGGTCGACCAAAACCAATCTCAAAATCTGTCCTTCAAAGTCACTATGAAGCCAAGGAGCTATAGACTTTCTAAAACACACTGACCTAGATTGCTCTTGCGTCCGTCACTGGCTCTCCGTAACATAAGCCTGCCCAGCGGCTAGTCGGTCCGTTTGAACTTGTGAGATCCAAATTGACCGTGCGCTACCCAACGGACACTTTGAATTTGTGAAACTGATCTCCAGTATAAACGTCGGACACCGAAAGATGACTTCTTTTAATGTTGAGTCACTAGTCACAAATGCTCCGCTCGACGAAGTTATTAACATTGTTTGTAATTACACTACTGAGCATAAGTTAACTCTTAACATTCCCCTCGATGAACTGTAGAAGTTACTGATAATATGTATATTCGATACTCACTTTACGTTCAGCGGCAATTCGTAAGAAAATAGGTAGAGTTACATTGGAGAATCCGTTGGGACCTGTGTTAACAGATATATTTATGAGTAATTCAGGACATTCACTGTCTACTTAGACTCGGAACACGTTGGTTCATAATCACTACGCAGACGGTATTTTTGCCGCATTCGACGACCATCGGCAAGAGCTTTTCATCGGTTGTTGATTTCCAGGTGTATGTATCGAAAGTTCACGTAGGCAGTACAATACCTACAGTTTAAGAGCTTCATAGTGATTACATAAAAATGTGACATTGCCGGGACTGTTTCAAAGGGTTCGGCATATTGCGGCAAAAGGTGTGTTAGAAAATGAACTGAAGTTATTCCGAGAGATTCTAGTAGAAAATGGCTACCGGATAAGGTTTACTGAAAAGCACTCTACTCCAAAACCTACACGTCCATTACGGTTCCTTGCAAGTCAGCCTATCTAACTCTGTCTTCAAAAGATGACAGTGTCTCCACCCTGATAAAACGCTGTTTGGGTGCAACATTCAGGCGCACACACAATGATGCCCGACTGGTCTACGTTGAAGAAAATATCCGTGTTCCAACCATATGCAGAAAAGACCTGGTGCCCATTTTACCCAACCAAACACTGCGTACACGTTTGGTTGTGTCTCTGGAAACAGTTACGTCAGTAGAATTCGAAGGCACATCCGCACGCGCATTATCTAACACAAACCGGGATGGCTTTGGAATTCAGTTCGGTTGTATTGTCAGTGCCGTTACAAACTACCCTGTACAGACCGGGCAGTTAGTGGATCCAAGGATTGGGTGACTTAGACCAAAATAAAGCGGGCGCTCAATGCTGCATAAGCCTTCCCAATACTCCGATTGAATTATAGCGTGTGCGTCCGAAAACAGCTGGTGACCAGCCTTTTACAATGTTGAGAGGGATGCGACTGCTACTCTTTGATTCCGTTTTATTTTCGTATTCTGTTCGCAGCTAAATCAATAGACCGACGCGTTTTTTTCATAATACCCAACTACTGATAGACCACCCATACTCCTCTTTGATCCGCTGTGCATTATCTTCTTAATCAGTGTAGATCTATATACATTATTTTAACTCCTATTCGATGTGTTTGGATTTTCCAACCAAATCTGAAGCCATCCATTTGATCTTTATGGATTTTCTTGCCACATCTCACCCGTTATGAAATCTCGCTACCTTCGATACCTACAGTAATTCTACGTCACATTAGGTTGATGTTTGTCACCAATCAGTAAACGTCGGTTGCATCTTGCTGCTCCCGCCATGGTTACTTAACTGACGGTCTCAGACTTGACTAGATTGATTTCGTCCAGCTGCTTGCTTCCCGCACTATATAATGTCTATGTTAATTTTGCAAAAATATTCGATGAGATGCAAGTGAAACGTTATTGCACCAGATAACTTATGTGCTACCTTCGACCCCTTTCAAACAGTGTATATTGTTCAGGATGGCAACTTATACTTCACTGTAACGTAGACTGTTTCTTTTCGGACATTGTAATATTGATATGACTTCGAGGTGATATGAGGATGAGGAGAAGTAGAAGATTGTTGCGATATATCCCGTGTAAAATCGCATTCATGAACTTAGTTTACAAATTTGTCGTAGTAACAAAGAGACAATTTGTTCCATTAGAAGACTTTCATTATAGATCCCACCCCAGTTGTGTGTCCTACACCTCTATATTTCAGTCTGCCCCATTTCAACCGAAATCATCCGATATGTCAACATTTCTTATTATTCCATCAGTGGTCAATCAGAAACGAACCGCAAATGTTTGTGCCCTGATGGATGATAATAAGAACTGAATAACTTTCGATAGTAGAAGGCGAAAGCTGAAATCCGTGGTAAACCGATAGCTAGAAACACTTTTGCTTGGGTTGGTGTAGTGTTTCTTCAATTACAGATCAACTCTCATTCCATGCTAAAACGAACAAGGAAACCATGAAATATTATTTTGGAACGTTCTGTGTGAAAAAATCTGCTACAAATGTTTACAATTAGAATATTTTCATCTTGTTCCGTGGTAATTCCTTACCTCCTGATGCTTGTTAAACTGTTGCCCCTGTGTTTATCTAGTACTTTAAATCCTGTGTAGCGTTAGTAAAATTATGGACTCAAAAAACATCCAGAATACTCGCAGCGAGTTAATTTACCACAATGGATTGATTAACTAATGCATTCAGCCGAGTAGAATGTACGCGTGCGTTTCCGTAAATTTGTGGTTGCGCAAATTCTAATGAGCTGTTCAGAGAGCTACTGAAGATTTATTTGAAGATAATAGTTGTTTGGACGATAAGGTAGTGAGTTCGGAAAAGATTGTCAGCTTGACGATTAGTGCTCACTGAAATATGAATAATTGACAATCACGAGGAACCTCCATAAAGCCAAGATCATGGGCAGGCTCCGTGACTAGACAGTTTGCGTTTGCTGACAACCAACGAAAAGCGGGTAACTGGATTCCTGATAACAGATTGAAAACCCAAAGGAACCGGCAAGTTGCAAGGGAATCACTTCGGTTGACACGATGGTTGTCAAGATGGTATTATTAAGACGTTCATATACAGTTGAAAATTATCCTTACGTACAACACAATTAAAGCTTAACTGGTTGCAAATGCGGTCTACTTAAAAGGTAAAAACACATTTGAACATTCGTCTGCTGAAGTTCTATTACTCAACCGTCGAAACGTGACCTAATCTACTTTGATGTTTATTATCTTTCTCGCATTCGATTCTTTTCTTTGTGCTTCATTAATTTGTCAGCAACCATTGATCTGTCGAAACGTAATTAATGTAATCTACTTTTGTCCTCGTTTTCCTGAAATTGTAGTTAGCGGTTTCATGCGTTACAATTTATTTTGTCTATATCTGACAAACATGCAATAGACATTTAGAAATATTGTGGAGCGAGTGGTTTTTAGCACTCTTATCTAAGTAAAATTCACGCAATTGTAGGAAAATATCAATGAACGAGTTATCAGAATTAGAGTACATTTACGTTTTTGCTAAAATCTTTTAATTTAACAGATCGTGATGCATTTAACTTTGGGTCTGAGTTTGTAAGCCCTGGATGTGTTTATCAGGCCACAAGTAATTCCTGAGTTAGTAGTACGGCGATTAAACAGTTGACAACCAAGCAGAAAATACAAACCTATATAGTGAGACAAAAATACATATTTTCAAAATTTAACAAGGTTCATTATTGAACTAGAAGGGATTATATTAATAAGTGTATGCTTAATGGGCACACAGTTGCAGACAATGGTTTATAAAGCGATACCTTTGTTATTCGTGTGCTTTCAACTGTTTACAAAACAAAGTATAGGTCATTACATGGGTCTTTGTTGAATCAGCTGTGTGAATCTTGAACTTACTAGTAAGGTACAACGAAGTTTCATAGATGAACTTAATGAATGTTGTTTACCTCTTGAGGAAGCCAGATGAAGTGGAATTTCCCAGTGATGCGAAAAATAAGATTCGTACAACTTTTTTTTCACACAGTTGGCTACTTCGTTTTAATCCACAGCTCCAGTCTTGGTAGATAAATGAATAGGTGACCGGGAGGTGAACTATACGTACGAAAGTTTTGTTTTAGTAGTCATGAAGAGCTATTTGGTGGTATTCGGCCAGCAGCAGCTGTATGAGCTCTCTACTGTGAATAACTTCTGATTCTGTTGTGCTTTTTGATTGCCGAGCGACCATTGCTACCAAATGTTAACGGGAAAAGACAGACGACTGATATATAATCGAAAACCATTAACACTCTAGAAGATTATTTAACTCGTCTTAACTCATTGTTATTGGCTGGCCACTTTCTAGATTACGTCAGTAGAACATCCGTTTTATACTTTCTGCACCTCAATTGTGGTATATGTGCACTCAGGCTAATCGCGTCGACCAGTGCACTGTTGACTCAAAATTCAACAAGACCAGATTGAAACGTACCAGAACACAAGCCAACATCTGGTCCTATCATGTGGAAGCTGATATTATGACTAAAACGTCTTGCTTTGTTGGGACTTCTCTGATAAAAATTAACCATAATTTACAATTGTAATGTACAATTGTAAAGACAAAATTTACTGGCTAGCTATTTTAGCTACGAAGTGACAAATCGCGTTTCCTCATTGTCAGAAGTCATCGGTGGTAAGTATACTTGCGGTCGATTGGAGTTTAACTTCCGACTCCTGTACCTCCGATGCGTATGACTTGGTCAAAGTGCTACTGACCTGAAATTAGGCGATAGTGAATTGTCACACATATAGTTTAAGCCGCAGTTAAACACGGCTAATGCCTAGTTTTTCCGACAGCCTCTATAGGACATCTAAATTGTTTTGGACGTTCTGGAACTCTAACTGACTAGGAAGTCTACGATCTCACATGGTCGATGTTAAAAGTACATCAACTGAATCGTCTGCTCGTCGTCAACAGCTAACTGCTTAATAGATTTTGTATGGACGAAATTAGTTATCACTGAAAATGTGCAGAATACTACACTGGGGCATCACACGTAGCATGTAAACGATACTCGGTGAATTTAGTAACGGATACTTCAGTTCGTTCCCAGCTTGTACAACTGTAGATGAATCGAATGTCAGTCAAACTTTGGCTGTAGATCGATCCAACAGAATTAACGTTTGCAGTTCATATCCATGTGCCTAAAACTTTGATACAAGAGCTGTACAACTTTGTTGACCAGATCTTCATCCCAACAGAGTATAAGGACCATTCTTTAGTGGGTGTCTCCAATCCAGTTTGATGGCTTGTTCTGCAGATCACATAGGCTCAACCTTCCGGTGTTTAGTTCGGGAATTATTCCATCGCAAAACTGTAGGGTAAACATAAAATGTTTACCGGGAAAGAGGGTTTAATATCTATAATGATTATGTAGTTACGGTGGAGTAGTTAGAGCATTCTGAATCAAAGGACATTTCTATAAAAAGTACGTCCCGAAGATCTTTCTACTGTTTTATGATTCACAATCCGCCTACATGTAAAAACTGTATAACATACTTGTGGCATCTGTCTTAGAAATGTCAGATGGATATTATCGATAATCAGGACAGAAGTGAGTGAGACGCGTTGAAACATCCTGTCAAAAGATGCCGTGTTATTAGCTTAGGTCGCCGTGTACTAGAAGCTAGGAAGAAAGCTCTCTAATTTCCACCCACATCATTCGCCTTGCACCCTATCATCCTGCAAAAGACATATATTTCTGCCAAACGGTAATTTGGACACTTGTAATCAACCACGGAAATTCACAGAATGAGCTATTATCAAGTCTTTTTGCCTTCATGATATGTTTGTATAGAGGCGCATCGTAGAGCTTTGTAGTCATCATCAACTTGCTTGACCAGTTAGACAAGTTGATCCACTGGCCTTCTGACTATTCGCTTACTCACCACCAGAGGTTACTGACAACTATGTTTATGACTTGCTAAACGCTGTTTCAGTATGCATGTTTGTTCACTGCTAGCAACACTGTGTATTATTTGATTTTATCAGGTTTCTTTTTTTTACTCAGTTCGATCCATTTTTCCCCAGTTATAAATCATCTAACAAAATTTATTCTGATACTGAAACAAAACGGGAATTTATGCTGTAAGATATCTTATCCTTCCGTGGAAGCACAGTAGCTTGTTGTATTCAGAAAAGCGAATATGGGTCAGACATTTAATGTTATCAAACAATGAACACAAGATACGTTTAATGTACAAGAAATATCTTGTTTTCACGTTAAAGATGATCAATGTGCTAATCAATATATTTTATTCATAGAAACTTGACTGTCGGCTAAAATTAAATTTTACAGCGCTTGGTGTAAATTCAGCTCCTTCTAAACGATGACATGGTGTTTTCTTTGACTGTGCTTTAAACAATAATTTTGATACATAAATACACTAGGCATTGGTCGGTTTCATAGTGCGATGAATCAGAGGAGATGAAAGTTGAAATGTTCGAAAGTAAATTGTTCCATTTTTACAGTTGTTCGTTTTCATTTCATTCACAACCTAACAGTAATGTTGTGGAACTCAGTAAACACATGTTTCATTCTTATATCATAACAATGATTACATGCTCTTTTGCAGTTTATTTACAAAAAATACGCGAGAGAATTCACGTATTTTGTTATTCTGTTATTATATTTCAGTCCCGGTCTCAAGTGGGGAATCGCTGTTGGGGTGGTGGTCACACTGATCGTGTTTTTGACTGTCAGTTACACGATTCAAGTTTTTCGCACATGTGACCGCTGTTATCATGAGTGTCCCATCTTCGGTTTCAACTCAAGTAAGTCCGCAAATTGTTCACTTTTTCACTCCGGTAGGTTTTATGCAAATTTTTGTTGGACAAGGGAACTGAATTCTAGGTTAGCCAGAATTTGACTGACAACTGACTAGTTTATGCCTGACAATACACTCCTCATACTTTAAAGAAAATTTCTGAAAAGGGGAACAGCTATAAAAATTACCAAATCTCGTGTATGGCTGTGATGACGCTACACTTATGTGAAACTATTTTCCAGACAGTCACTGTTTATACGATTCACTTTTATTAGAAATAAGTATACTAATTCAAATGGGCTAATAATCGGCAGGAACATTACATCTTTTGAACACAAAACAGGTTTATCACAAAACGAAACATCGGGTCCTTGATATAGGATCAAGAGTATTGTGAACTGAGTGTCAAGAAAGGGGATAAAATCACAATGTAAATTACAAGGTACTGATTGGTATTGTGTCGGCTGTCTTGTCCGGTCTGACGCGAGCACACCTCTGTCCTCGGTCACCAGGTTGAAACGTTAATACTTTCTGATCCCATCAGAAATGTGAGATAATAATATGGTAATTCTTTTTGTTACCGTTTTGCTACGACTTGTGCCACTTTGGCTTACATGTTTACGAGCGCTAAGCCATTTTCAATATATACAAAGCTTAGTTGTAGATGTTGTTTTAATATATCGTATTACTTGCATTCTTCGCTGAACACAAACGTGAATGATTACTGGTCGTATACTGCATATATTATCAGTGTACTATGTTCCTTACTGCTTGCATGTTCAGGAAAAAGTACTCTTTGTGAAAGGTTACAAGGATACATCGCCTCCCAAACAGCCAATAACTAGCCCACAGTTTTTTAAGTAGTGTGCGACGGGTTTGTTTTTGCAGTCGGGAGATACATCTGGTCTTTCGTGCGCATCCGTAAGGTTATTATTTGCATTAATCTCACGCAGCTTGTTTGAAGGTTTAACGTCTTACACAGCTGAATTGTGTTATTTGACTTAGCATTGTACATATAAATATAGTAATTTCATTACACTGACAAACAGCAAACATAAATATATCACTAACGATGTCTGCTGTGAAACATCTCGAAAAATCATCTGGTGTTTTAAGGCGGATTTTTTACGCAAAATAACTAACGATTTTTCTATCCGAACAAATAACTTCTCTACTAAATCCGATGTGTATACTACAGATAGCAATATGGAGGTGCCTTTCCTGTTATTTACTTTTGTCCGGTAAAGCTAGCATTTTCTTTTTACAGCTCTTCCGTGAGCCCCATTTAATAATGGACGACTGGATCGGCTTCATGTTGGTAGGATTGCAATTAGCTATATAAGTATTCGTTACGTATCTGAAAGCCCGAAGATATTAATGGTTAGCGTGAGCTGTTTAAGGCGAGTAGTTCTGATAACTGTCACGTGTATATCGTGGTTTCAAATTCCACGGTTTTCCAGCGGGGACTTCACAACTAGCTGTTGGTTATTCTCTGAAATCATTCAAGCCGGGTATTGTTAATGAGTTTGACGTTATTTTTTCCGAAACAAACGGAGTTAGCGGGACTTTAATTCAACCATGGGATGATATGTCATGTATGTCTTGTACAGATTGATTAGATAATAGAGTAAATGTTGAGTGCAGGCAACGCACAGTTGTAAATTACCGGTTTACTATCTGGGCCTTATGCACATTTTGTTGGTCCCATAATCCCAAAATCGAGCCGATGGTGCCACACTGTGCTAGTGTACTTTTTGGGGACTAAGTAGGCTTTCTCACATAATGTTTTAGACAGATAAAAATAACCCAATAAGCTTGAACTTTTGTGCGAAACCCGAATCGGGCGAATTTGTTTGCAGCCTTCATTGTGAGAAGGCTGCTTGTCAAGCAACAAATTAAATGCGAACCGCACAGTACTCAAGATGAGGTACTCGGTTATTCACTTTCTAAAAGTTCACCTAATGAATGAAAACATCTTATGGTGAATGTGTTGAGATGTCAGCCGACAGAATTTGAACGAAATTCACAGTCACCTACAGTTTCTGCATGCCCTTGACATTTCGACGGCTCCTTTTAAGTGTCATGGTGCTCTAGTATCCGTTTCAATAAGGCCGATGATTTCCACGTATTCTGACTGCAGACAAGATTAAAATATGCTTGATTACTGCGTTACTTTCCCTTCGTTGGGCAACAACTAGCAACTTTACGGAAAGAGTCAGCTACACTTAATTGACAGAACTTTTTGTGTTGCTCGATTACTTCTATAGGAAGCACAGTGACTATCCGATCAACTCCAAACGATTATTCAATGACAGGGAGTTTATTCCAAGTTAACGGCACTAAAATCTTTAAATTTAATCAACGGTTCCACGATTATTAATGATCGGCAATAGGCTGTAGGTCATGAAATTTGAATATCATTTGATCGAGCACAGCTTCTTTGTTCTAACTAGTGCGCGCGACTTATTCTGTTCTCCACGGCCACAGCCTATTACGTTCACATCGACAAGTTTTGATCAGATCCAACAAATACGATTTGTTAAACACTAAGTTCAGTGAGTGCCTGTCTTTTTTGTTCAATGTGTTATACGACAAAATCTGACTCTTACAAATTAAGACTGCTATCCAGTCTCTTCAATCGAAAGCTCCACCTTCCGGCAAAAGCTACATCGTGCAAGTATAATGTAACTGAGTAAGTCTGGAAACTTTCAAGAACTGGGAGCTGATGAATACGTCGACTGCTGTTTACAATCAGCTGAGCTGTTTTCAATTCAGAATGTTGGAAGGTTCTACCACAAGGTCTATAGTTACGGCTAGAACTTGGTCAAACCAATCTTGGTCGCATTTGTACCAACACATTTAATGCTCAGCAGCGTCTCTTTAATCCCGCAAGTTTTAATTGGGAATAAAGCCAACATAACTTTGAGTACCTGAGAATATATTTGCGCTTTTCTGGGCTTGGAATATTCGTACATTGTTTGTAAGAGGCTTCCTTCAAACCGACACAAAGAATGAAAGACGGATGTTTCTGTTTTTTATTTTATGCCATTGAAGTGGCACCACTAAGTAGAAGCCAACAATGAATTTATCAGGTGTCAGTTGAGAAGCGATGATTTTTTATAGCGTAATAAACATTACGACCTTTCACTTTTTTCTTAATCAAGCAGTCTTGTTTACGGAAACGTACACAGCGTTGTGCGCGTTCGGTTTTGCCCCCTACATTTTGACATTGATTTACTTTGTTTGAAGAGAAGAGTTTACGCTAGTTTAAACTAAACGCTACTATTGCAATTCAGCAAACAAGTATTAAGAAAAATTCATAATCTTGAAGTCCGTAAAAATAATCAAATGAAATAAAAAACAGTGACATTTAACTCCGTCGTTATGTAACATTTTTCTGCACGTGCCTATTAAGTGTCACACGACATTTTGGAAAATCTGTTCTCGTTATAAGAGATTGGGTGTATGTCCAACTGCATTTGATGACTGTTGGTCACCAAACTATACCACGTAATCGAAATATCACGTCGAGCTCAATTTCCGAAAATGGTTTTATTTAAGTAGTTCCGGCACCACAAAATGTGTTAATTGATCTGAATAAATTTTCCCGGCTAGATTGGGATAAACTCTGTTAAATACGTCATAGACAGCTTCGATTCCAAATGAGTAAAGGCATTACGTGAAACGCAATCCCTGGTGTTTGTATGGATCATACCAAAGCTGGTAACTCATCTGGTGTAGCACTTCTGTAACGGTATGCTTCTGTTACAGGTTGTAGACAACCGTAGAAAAAGGTTTTTACAATTTGGTCTTAGAAAATATATGGCTCAGAGAACAAGATACATCCTTCAGACGATCAACCAGGAGTTCTCGAAATGCTTTTTGCCACTTAACGAAGGAAGGCTTTTTAATTTTCTTTCTATTGTGAATGACAGAGTAGATTGTCGGTTATTTTCACATATGGGGCAATTTGAGGACATGATTTTCACTTTCATAAAGTCTGTTCATCTTAATGAAATCTGGTGTTGTCTAGCAGCTATGGAGATCAGAAACCGAATCTATACACCATACATATAGTGAATGGATTTAGTGTCGAAAATCATGATGGACAACGAAAGTCACACAATACTGTTTGACTGAGCAAATATAGTCAGTTAAGCACTTGTTGTAATTCCAAAACTAGACAGGAAATAACTATTTTCACAATTATCGATGAACAAATAGTTGAAACATAGTAGGTGTAAAAACGAAGTTTGATTTTTGCTCCTGACAGACATGTGTTAGCTGACACTAGTGTGTGATGGATGGGCGCTATCATACCCTTAGTCTGTGCAGAATAAATACACATTTCAAAATGGTTTTGCCAGTGTGTCTAAGTAACTCCTTGGGATTGAGGTTCCATAAACTCTGCGTGCAAAATTATCTCGTATCGGAATTAATCAATACAAAGTCACTGCGGAGCCGCCAATGAAACAAATTTTTCGTTGTTTTTATAAGAATCTACTTGAATTACTTTTTAGAAAATGTAACATTTTTGCATAAAAAAACGTAATATTCTTTACACTCTACCAAGACGGCAAGAAAATTATTCATAGTTAATAGTGGATAGAATTAATGCCCCTGAAGTTTTCGTGAAATAATGTTACGATTCGGCGACGACGCAAGTTGTTTTCAGCTAAGGTTGTAATAAACGTCTTCCATCTTCTTAGACTGACCAATCAAAATGAAACATCTGGGTTTAAGTAAAATCGATTTGGGCAAGTCCTTTATGACATATGTCGCACAATACTAAGTTTCCTGGAAATTTTTAGCTGTTTATGGTTGGCCTGGGAGATTAATCCATACAAACGTAACAACTGCCAATTAAACATATATCACGTTAAACACGCCAAACTTAGAACTCTGATTTGTTTATATTATCTGGAGCTCAAAGTTACACTGGTTAATGATTGCCTGAATCATCGAATCAACTGCCAGCATCAATTAGTCATTCATTTGTCACTTTCTGACGAAAATCTCGATGATGTAGTCTACGTAAAAGTTTAATCCTATTGTTCAGCTTATGGTAACTGCATACTTCTTACCGACTTGTGTAAATCACCCACGTATGTCTCTACCAGTCAACTAAGTTGCCAATTGTTGCAGCATTTACACGCGTTAACGTAGTATGTCACATTCCGTTTGTATTTACTATGATAACCACTAGTTTGGTGAAGGCGTTAATTGAAATTATAGGCTCGCTGAAGCGCTGTAAAGGTAAATTAGTGTTAATCTACATAGCATCGCGTGTTTGAGATCTGGTTCCTTTTGAAATGGATTGGTGATCGGTTGCCCAATGCTGTAATACTGCCTCATCCCAATATATATTCACTGTGTTTGTACTTGATAATACTCTTCATTCTGAAGTGTATTCACTGCTTGAAATTAATTTTACTCTCGTAACTCAACAAACAGACAAATGTATTCGCGCTAATCCGCAAAACACCTGGCATATTAGCCTTGGAGCAGTAGGCAGCAGTGACGAAATAAGAGTTCAGAAGATTTTCTTCATTGAATTCACCACTTTGTAATCACTGTTACTACTAAGTCATCAGAGTTGCGCATACCTGATAAGAAAATTAAGTAGATTGACCATGTAGAACCATTTAAATCTCTGACGGAATCTTGACTAAATTCAATTCATGAATTCCTACACAGGAGAGCAAATAATTTATGGGTTTCTTTCTGACTCTTGAGCAGTGGTTTCTCACCACATAGGTATATTCCAGTGTACGCGTAATGCCATTCGTAGCACGATGTTTCTATGTCGAGAATATCAGGTTAATTCGAATTATCTGCAATCGTTATCAAACTGACGACCAAAAAGACAATCAGTTTTGCGAGTTGTGCTTCCACAGAAAACGTAACAACGTTACCTTGTTGTCGAAAGAACAAGCCAAGACAGAAGATCATCTAGGGATTTTGCATCTCGGACCGTATGGAAGGCCACCTGTTTGTTAGTTAAATTAGCAGGACCAAAGTCATTAGGACTGCTTTTAGTTCAGCGTTGTTCCTTGCTTTACAGATTAAATAAATGAGTGAATCAGTCTAGTAGGTTTTACTAGCATCTGTGATTATATACCCTGGTAAAATGCTCAATATTAGTGAAAACGTTCTGTAAACAGTCCACAAATCTTCAGGTTTCTTGACACATGGCCTTAACATGTCCAACAAATTTAAGTACGACGTTACCAAAACAACAGGTTCTTCCTCAGAAATTGTTGATAAAGGAAGTTGGTTGACAAGCCAGCTTGTGGAGCTTAAATTCATGAATGGTAAGAATTCTATCGCCAAAGTCAAAAATCATATCGACGCCCGATTTCCGGAAAATTTTGCACTGCTGGTTTGATTATCTGGAACGAAACTGAATATCGATGGCTCATCCTGTCTTGTGATGGGCAAGAACATGCGCGTACTAAAATAATTAGATCGGCAAACACGGACGATAGCTACATTTCGAATGTTCGAATTTTGTACGTTTAGATTATTTTAAGGAAATGCATTACCGATGAGTTCCAATCAGAGATAAAATCAGGTATAGTCTTTTTTTACAAAGTCGGCCAAAAGAAAGACGCGGTCAACCGTAGATCATTTTTCGTTTTAAATTCTGTTTTTATTTGCTCAACATTTTTGAACTGAAAACCGTTCAGTATCACATAACTATCGGTGTAAGCAGAAATGTTTTCAATGCCATCATTGTTCTACATCAATATATTTTAGCCGACCAACAATTTTTGGTTCTCTGATATATCATCCCTAACAAACTATACTTCCAATCTGACTTTCATGCTGCTCTTAATTTGTAATTTATTGCTGATGGCACGTATTGACCATTTTTTAATTAGGAAGACATTTTCTTCGTGTTCTCTAACACGTTTGCCAAAACTGTCTGGAATTTTTGTAGAAACGTAAAATGTGGCATATCTTATTGTGAATAAGATTAGAGCTATAAAAAGTTAAACGCTGGTAGCAAATTCTACAACAGGAATATGATAAACGCCCTATGCACATTTCAGTTCATATTTGGCCATGCAACCAAACTGATTATAACTGAACTAGAGAAATTAGGCGGTTGCAAAATACATACGGTTAAATCGTTTGGTAGACAAACAGAAAGCAATGAAAGCAAGAAACTTTCCAGACCACCAACATCTCTATGAGGACTCGCCCACAAATTAGTGTGGTATACTCGCTCAAGTGCCCTTGAGATGGTCCAATATTTTGGCCAGCAAATTAGCTGCAGTAAACTGTTTATTATGCTCTACATGTTATACCCGAAAGTTTTGCTCACAAAGTAAAAACATGTATAGTATTCAGTTTGACTATAATGTTCACAAAGTACTTCGGTGAGTAAATTCATCTTAATGGTAGCTAGCAGTTTAGTAACAAATAAATTTACTCCCCGATTAATTTATGCACTCAAGATCGCTCACGCAATTAAGGCGTTTATCCAAAAAACAGCAATTACGCCGAGCAGCATTGTATTTGATCATATATACACTTCACCTCAAACCGCATTATATACGGATAATTGTTACTTCTCCTCGCAGGATGTTAACGTTTCCTATCCTGCAAAGTGAGATATTCAAGAGTCACGCTAAAACTTGATTGCCAATTAATTATTGCTTAATACTGGGGATTGCCGCAGAAAAGCTAGCAACAAGTTCACGTCTATGTTGCTAATTATAATGTTGTCATCCTCAACCTAATCATAGGCGCGATTTTTAACACGAGTACGTTACAGGGGCCTCCAAACAAATTCACAGCTTTCCTGATGAACTGCATAAGGGAACCAGAGCGTGGATACCACATATGTGGATATATCGACCGCGAATAGGCAGAAAACAGCTTTGGTGTCAGTCTGACGAAGTCAGTTTAAATCGTAAGCGATGTTTATTCTTGCTATTTAGAGACCTGAACACGAGCTACGTTTTCATGAATAAACCACATTGACAAATGCGCCAGTGGCCTTAACCTAGACATTATTGATTTTTCATATTTGAACGGTCAGTCGTAGTCATTTGTAAATTATGCTTCCAGTACCCGACAGTATCGAGAGGATACATGGTAATTGTATCGTCAACTTCAGTCAACGATCCCACAATGGGGACTTCCTCTCAATTTAGACTCACAAACATCATTAAACTTACCCAGTTATAGTTTGTTCACATTATTTAGTAGAGCTTTCTAGTTAATACTAATTCCACATAAATCACAGCTGATCACGAATGTCATTTTCATGGATTATTCAACCGAACTATGTATAAAGGGAATCGGTCGTACAGATAGCATTAACATCGATCAAGTTAGTGTAGCATGTTTGTAAGTAGAATACCAGGAGATGCTTTTATTTTTATCCGGAGATGAGTGATTATATCCTGAAAAACCACAAGGAAAAGATAACTGTTATATTCACCTCACTACACGGTGAAACATTTCTAGACATCTCCACCTTCTGCAACCGCATTGCCTATTCCAAATTGTACATATTTTTCTAGGTTTATGCGTGAAAAATATTCCATCGACATGTAAAGACCATGCATAATGTTGAGTTTGACTAATGTTTGTTACGACGGACAGCGGTCGGTATCAACATGAGCGGCTGAAACGGCAGATCAATGAATAATTAAGGAAAGTGTGGTCTAAATTCATGTTAAATGAATTTACTGTGTGAATAAATAAAGTACAGTGTCTCGTAATATTTTAGGCTGTTCCCAAACTGTTCAATGGTGCGTGGAGAAAAAAATAGGGCGATTTCGCTTATCAACGCTGATGACCACAATATCATGGCGTCAATATTTCCCAATTATTTTGTTGTCATACAGTGCTACGGCCACTCTCGACCGCCGCAATAAAAATAATTCACTTATGCAGATGTCAAATAAATACACTCTACATAAACAACAAAACGACAACAATTATTACCATGGATGGTTTGAGTGCACATAGTTGACGTTGTGTAGGTCACACGAGCAATTACTAGAGACCAGAACAACTACGGCGTATAACAGTCGTCGATTATTGAAATCGTACATCCATTTTCTGAGACGTTAGTTCAGATCCTCGAGTTAAACAATAACGTGTATAGTCTTTATTCAGCGGAATCTCCTCAGCTGGCCGATATGAAGATGATAAATAAATAAATTCCGTATGCGAATTATTATTTGAGACAAAACATCCAGAAAATTGCACTACTAAACCCAATGTATGTAGGTGTTTACATCAACAGTCAATTCGTCAGAGCGAATAGTACATACATTTCACGGTGTGCATGCTTATTTAACAGTTATCCCTGACAGTGGTAAAACATGTAGAATATATATGATATTAGAGTAGCAAGAAAAGATGCGTTGTGAGAAGATTTCCGGCCGACCTCTTAAGATGAATGTGACTGAATATAGTTTCGTGCACACAGAGTTTCGGTTATCCGCCGGAACCTGTCAAGAGATCGGATTTCATTCACTGCTGAACCAACTGGCACACAATGATTTTTGATAGCTCTGTACATGCAATAACCAATATTCTACCAGTCTGTTTCTTGTTTGAGTCAGCTGAACGTAAATCTTTGATGTAATGGTATGTGGACGTCCAGAAGCTCCCGTCATTGGCAGTGATTACTTCGTTGATGTTTGGAATTTTGCGGCGCTGTACATCATCCGGTGACGCCTCCCCGCACCGCAGTTTGGTGGTCACCTTTGTTATTCACAAGTATAAAACAGAAACAAGCTCGTTTTTAGCGTCACATCACCAAGATTAGTACATCAAAACTGATAGCACAATTTTAAAAGCGAATCACTGAGTGGGCAAAAGAATAACGTATGCTTATTAAGGGTAACTATGTGAATATCGAACGTCAACCAAGTGCCAACTTGAGCAATGTATCTTGACAGACTTACGTAGTGCGTTTTACCAATGAAAATACAAAAAATGTTGTACCACTCACTCTGAAAAGAAAAATAATTATGGTTCTGATGGACATGACCATAAGAATGTGCGTGCATTGACATTCATATGAAATGACTACAGGGAATAAGTTTTGGTCAGAGCCATTTAACGGCGGGTTGAAACAGACCAGTCGCATCTAGCCAAATTAAAATCTGTACCCTTCAATTTACCATTCGAAAGCGATTTGTTGGCAGAAACTATCAGGCGTAGTTGCTCAAACTCAGTTAAAATAAACATTATGCGCCACCAAATTACTTATCTACTTCGACTCTAATCCTGGATTTTGCAATCTGTCCAAGGGGGCACTTGGTTACGGTTTGACATCCTTTTGACTGACCTAATTAACTTTCCGTTCTTCGTTTAACACCTTGACGATTCGCTTGTAAAACTGTGCTGTCTGTTTCGACGTGCTAAGCTCGACGATGAATCACTGAAAACCAGTATGTTATCTGCAGCATTTATTTGAAGACTAAGCCGAGGTTTTTTGAACAACATTTATTTTTGGGGGGGCTTTCAAGTTTATATGGCTCTGATGATAGGCTTAAACAACTAACCGTTTGCAAAGAACCTTCTCGAATTTGATGTGAATACTTCCGAGACTACTTTTACTTGTTTTTCTGCACTCAGCAGTGAGTTTCCGTAGTTAACAACGGGACTATCACGAGTAATTTTATTGAAAGCAAATTGGCTCAAATGTTTTTAATTATGTCCGAGATCTACCTCATCAGAACAACACCTAGGGAATTCCCGTGTATTTTCGTATGGAAATCCTAGGCTTCAATTTTTAATTTCTCTGGAACCTTCGAACATTAATCACCAGTTCTTATCATCCATTCTGTAGAAGAGGTGTACCCGTGGCTATATTTATTAGCCAGCTCTTTTTGCGCACCTATGTAAAATAGGTTTTGTTTGTTAAAAAATTAAATTTGTGCATCAATAAGCTTTACATATACGTATTTATTGCTGTTTAACATGAGAGATAAACGGCATGGACCATTCTGCAAATCTGGAAAATTAGTGTAACTGACAATCTTGATAATAGGCCCAACTTTGTGAGACGGATAATTTGGCACTGACAGTTCTACGATAAACGTGACGAGGAATTACATACGTCTAGACTCCGGATCCTGTAATTATTGCAAAACTATCACCTAAGCAAAATATCCATACTTATAAAATGTTTCAAATGACTGGAAACTCTACGTGAATGTCTTCGTTAAAAAAGCGAAATATAAACGAGGAACCTACCTGCTTTATCGTTAATTTACACTGATCTACGGCTTATTTTTGGTAAGAGGAATTTTTGGCCCAAACCGCAGATTGCGTGTAAATTAATTTTTCAGTAGTAAAGTTCTCTCACTTAAGAAGCGCCGCCTACCATTGTTTTGGGCACATGAAAATAGCACAAAAAATAACAACAATAAACTAGTACCTACAGCCTAACTTACTAACTGGTGGGTCAATTGATAGGAATGACTGAACGCTTCGAAGAGGGATAACTAACGTGCAGAAACAAAGGCGATTTTGACAGAACGAATTAGACATGTTTGCGGTGGACAAGAGAGTAATTCACGAGTTCCACCAGATTAAAAATGGCACGAAGTTAAAAAATTAATACTGTCTGAATTGCTTTTGATTATATCGGATTTGAGACAATTTAGATCAAAACAATCAAATGTACGTTTATAATCACGTTTCGGAAAATTCACGAGATGTGTCTGATGATAGATTTTGCCTAATGATGAACAAGCTTTTATCACTGAGTAGCATCCGAAAAAGAAACGACGGAATAACAGTCGTTCAGTCTTTCCAGTTTGATCTGAAAAGAATGGGAAGTTAGCTTTTTATCTTTCGGGCACACTTCCAAGTGAATGTGAAGGTGGAGAAATTGAATATTGCCTGCAAATAATTATAAATCAGTGGAGTCCTAGCATTCCCCTGCGGCTGTAGTGACATCAAGAAGTCAATTTGGTCTTTGGCTGTTTGTCGAACGAGACGTGATCTCTATTTTACGTAATGAAACCGATTATCACACAGTAATATGTGCAACTTTCATTGAACATGCTGTGCTCAATTACTGTTGGCCAGCTTTCCCATTCACTTTGCTCAGTGTTTTCGGAATTCTTGTTGTAAGCAGCTTGGTTGCTGAACGCAAAAAATGAGTCATTTCTTATGCGTTGTTCTCACTAATTCAGGGCAAATCTTGGAACACTTCTGACTCATTGACCGTCAAGAGTCAAGTTGGGACTCCAGAAAGTTAAACTTGAACAAAGTTAATTTAGGCTCTGTGCTATTTATCCTTTTACAACAAAATCCATTTCATGAAACGCATGTTATGAAGCTTCTGAATGTTAAACTTAATACAGCCTTTTAAAGCGTGTCTAAGTATATTTTATCAAATGACAGCTTTTTTAAGAGTTGGGAGTGAATACTAAACTACCAAACTCGTTAGGGTCTCGCCAGTCAAACGTGTTTTAATTAAGTGAGCTGGATTTAGTGAAAAACTCTTGAAAATCATCTTCTGGCTAAAGTAAATTTGCCCGGTTTATTTTAAAGGTATTTTCTGGGTCCAAGGTCTTGCGCATAAAATTTCGCAGAGATACAATTTAACTGTTGTTGACGCCGTTGTTTCCTGTCACGATAACATCAAGTTAGAAGGCTCTGTGAAATATGGAGGGGGTTAGAACCCACCAGTTTCAAACCGGTGTGAGTACGGTAAACGTAAAAGTATACACTAACTTCTAAATCTAGTTTGCAAATAAAGGTTTGCCGTACTGCAGATGTTCACCGAAACCAGTGCAAATCATTTGTCTACAACCGTGATTCGAATCCAGCCGAAATTAGGATGTACCTCAATCGACTTGCATTCGAATTATGTAATCATCCAAACTGACTAATGTTAAACGATTTTTCAACTATCTAGCGTTAGTACACAAAGGTAAATGTGTGAAAAGAACAATAAATTATTGTTTTTCCCAGCTATTCACACAGCAGTCCATCCAGATTCTTGGATAAAATTACCGAATTCAGTTCGAGTAAACAACATATGATTTAACCTAAACAAAGTCGCCGCAATTTATGAAAACAAGTACCCAGTAGAATGGTTCAAAAAGATGGTTACAAAAGAATGTAGAAAAATCAAAGTTGTTTCTGTTCCTATTGATAAAAACACATCATAGACTAGTTTAGTCCACTGAATCTAATGTCTTGTTATTCTGTTGGAAGGCGCTACTACGTTGATGTTGATTATTTGCCTGGTGTTGTGCTCGGTAAGAACTGATATAGGTAGACGACCTTAGGAACTTTGTTTGCTTCTTTATTGCAGTCGATACTTTCTGAATGTTTCTACTCGTAACTTAGACGCGCAATATTTGACTAAGTACATTTTCCGTAGAATCCATCGTAGTAATATCAGAATTCAAATGACATTCGTACAATAGAATTTATTCAATAATTTGCCTTCAGTTCCCCTCTCTTAGCTAGCACATTTACCTCCACGTGATTGTAAGCTAACGTTTTCATACAGCCATAAATGTTCCTAATCGGGTTTTTCTGACGTAAGTTCCCGAAACAGTCTTTTACGGAAACGATTTCGAACTTCGTTAGGTTTATTCTTCGATATTTTTTTAGGAACATAAACCAAGTCAAGTATGTTGACGGATTGTGTGATCGATTTAAGCCTGTTAACAAAATCGGAAATCAATGGCGGTTGTAAGGGTAACGGTATACTAAAATGATATCAATATATACACCATAAATCAATTTCAACACACAAACATTCAATATAAAAGTAACCCCAAACGAAAATGGATGCTAACAATTCGTCAATCATCAATACATTGCTGAGAGAAGTGCCTATTATTTACCGGAAATCAATAGCGGTTATGAGGGTAATGATATATTAAAGTGATATCACTATATACACCATAAATCAACTTCAACTTACAAACACTCAACATAGGAGTAACCCTAAACTACAACGAATGCCAACATTTTGTCAGTTGTCAGTACACTGTTCGGAAAAATGCTTTTTATTTACCGCTTCGTAAAATCACTGATTCTCAACAATTCTGATTGACCTGCTTGAGAATATGTCGCCAATTTGAGAGCAATCTTTATTCTCGTAAACCTAAGCATTCGAGTAGAATTGAAACCGAAGGAGCCCTTACCAAAAACGGTCAAACATGAATATGCTTATCTAGACGTAAAAGTAGCCAAGCATTCTCTTTTGCTTTGTTCTAATAAGATCCCCACAAACACACTTGGAAATATAGATAAAGATGACTTGTGCGTAAGTTTAGAAAGAATATGGTCAACAGTGGAACGAGAAACTATTTTCAGCAAAGTTTTCGGACAAACATCTTAAGATTCCCTTTTTTTCTGGGGCGCATTACTTTTCGCTTACCTATTCGCGACATGTGCGGTACGCCAACTGATTAAGCCAGCAATGAGCTTTCCTTTACAATGAAAAACACGGATGTAACTAACTAATGGTGTTGCCTCTAATATTTTCCAGAACTTTGTCGTCACTGGACATTTCAGCAGCCGTGTGTTTGTAATTTTCACTTAACACCAAGCGAATTTCGATTGACAGGTTGACCTCATTTTAATAAAACCAGCAAATGATCTGAAACAAGCAACTTCCGAGAAATTCACTCCAGGGACACATTTTTGCGACGATAATTAATGTCATTGTTTACAAATTTCGTGCAATGTTTTTAATTAAACTAATTTTGGTGACTGCTTCCGAACCGTAACTTGTAACTTAAGCAAGGAATTAGTTAACTTCGATGATCGTAGAAGTGTGATGCTCGACAGTGAACAGTAACTTACATTAACTCGGGAGTTACGGGGATAAGACAAACTCGAAAATGTTTAGGTCACGTGTATAGGTAACATGCTGACATCAACATCTGTGAAGAACACGGCTCCTAACAGTTGGGCTTCTCTCATACATATTTACTACTATACAAGCCATATGTTGTCAACGAGCTATCGTATGAATTTTCTATCTACTTTGTCCCACGTGACAAAAGTCGGAAAACAATAATTTAAACTGCATCAGCTGTATTTTAGCATTCTTGATTTCATCTCGTAAACTGTAATTACCTTTTGCAATTAACTTTTAGAAATATCAGAGTTCCAATGGGACACACGTAAGTTAATGTATGTTGTATGATTCTTTTCAAACTGCGTTTCACTAGACTAGACAAAAGTACTCTTTTTACGTTGTGTTTAAATGTATCGGAAGCACTTCGATAGAAAAATGGTTTCAGTAGTACTACACACCATATACAATGTCGGAAAAATTATTATATCCAACCGTTAGTTCATCAGAATTTTTTGCAACTTCTAATTGCAATCCAAGAAGATACATATCTTAAGTTTGTGTGAGACAGTTATATTTTTTCAGATTCGCTTCACGGATTCGTCTCATGTGAATCCAAACCAAAAAAGTTATCGCATTTATTGCCTAGAAGTTGAAGTTTTCGTTCCAGCTAGTAGACTTTTACTCACTTTTTCCGAACATTGTTAATGACTGATTGGATTTTACGAGTCGATGTCTCGTCTCATTTGTAAGTATTTGCAAGGCAAAAAAGCGGCCGGGTACATTTTTGCCGGTGGTTAAATGTACATAAAAACAAGAAGACAGGTGAAAGTAGCCTTGCTGATAGAAAAACTACTGAGTCTTTTAGTTTGTTTGTTAGAGCGGCCACACAACGTAACCAAAACACATTATTGACATTCCAGCAAGTTATGGAATATGTGGGGGTGTATATAAAATTTCGGGTTAATGTAAAAGCAGCAAACTTGACCGTGTGAGCTAATTCTCTAGAATTAATGCAGTTTAACCCCTATGTATAATTATTCCCGTACATAATTATAGCTTAGCTCGGCTAACCACATGCGTTACTGTAAAACTTGGAAAACGCAAATAAACATACGACAATAATTTTAAACATACCGAGGCTTATTTGTTGACCTAAATAGTTGTTTTTGGCGGGCGATGAGGCTATGTTTCTTAGGGTAATACAGTGGGAACTGTAAGAGTTTGACAAAGGTTCCTTCGCTTCATATTTCCCTCTTTTTGTTCACGTGCGATGTTGAAGTTAAAATAATAGCCGCCTATCTGTCTTTCCGTTGTAGTAGCTGTTTCCCTTAAATGTGAAATCAAAGGAAAATCTACTATAACACATGTTGAATAGAAGTATTTTGGGTGATCGTTTTTGTGGCGTAACAATTGAGGATGAACACTCACCAGACTCAGCAGCTATCCCAAATGTTTTGCTTTCCGGAAGATATAACATGGCGTGTTTCACATGTTACTGTAGGGGCAGTGCACACTGATGCATATAGCTGAGTGCATAGGAATCATTAGCGATTATTCGTTCACACACTGAGGTATATAAAAAGACACGTTCGCGAAACACTAACGAGGTGTTCAATTAACAATTGGTTTTTGTCTGCCCAGTTCACGTTCACCGATTGTCTGATCACAACAGACGGGATTCCGTGTTAGCAACCACATAGCTTATTGAAAAAATTCCTCGCGACATTAAACTCATAAAGTTCTAAAACTATTTGGAGGGAATTTTATAAATTTCACTTAACGGAACAGACCGGTAAAGGCAAACAAGCAATATTTCTGTGAGCAGATTTAGTTACATAATATTCATTATATATAACCGAACTAAAACTCAGAAATAAACTGCGAAACTCTACTTGCTGAATGTATTCTATTAGTTTATGTAAAAAACAACCGGAAACGTCAAAGTGGTACCTGTTTAATAGGTAATCGTTTATAGTTACGCAACATTGACTGTACTGGATAGTAACAATTGCAACAGACAGGTTTAGCGAACGGTTGACTAAACACGCAAAACAACTCTCCGTAACGGCATTTTAACGCACGATATGTGGAGTTAATGGGCTGTGTTGATGGATATTCACAATCAAGATAGCTTGTAAACTTACTAGTAGATTCAAAAATAATGTTTAATTTGACGATTGCGGACGCCGTGTTTTTTTTCTCGAAGTTGATAACATACGAAGTCCCATGGAGTACAATGAGCTTGGCTGACATGTAAGTGCATTCTAATACTGCTTTATCCCTTGGAAGTTTTTACATCGTCCTCTTTATAGAGTAGGAGTATGCTCACCGGTTTTCGTGATGACGTTGCGATATCTGTCTTCAAAAAAGGCTGGTTTTTAACCTATCGCTACTTCGGGGAAACATTAGATAAATGGGATATTCCTCCCCTTATTGTTTCTTTGTTATTATTCTTTGCTTCATGCTTGCATCTGTATCTTAATCTCTTATTATTGTTAACGTTAATTTCTGTCGAAAAACTGACCGATTGCTGATCACTGCAGAAGCTTTGCCTGTGAGTTCCCACATGTCCAAATGTTTAAACTTTATTCCGACATGGTAGTCGAACAAAAGGCTGTTCGAGCACATATTTCATATGACAACCTTCGCGTTCGCTAAAGTCAAACTTTATTGTGCAATTGAAAAACAGCCCTTATTAATCTGCAGTGTTTGAGAATCAGGAAAATAGTCCTTGATTTTTGTGTGTTTATTTCAACAGATGACTTACTGTTCACAAGTTTTAAAGTATAGATAAAGATTGCTGATTCCACAGTACTAGATAATAAAATAATGGGAAGCCATTTATTCGATGAAGTCTGTGAATTACACAAACAACCGCTGCAAAAGATCACACACCTGATGCGACCAGACAGACAGGGTTCACAAATTATTTGAATCATAATTCGAAGTTGCAGTTGGTCTCGCAAGCGAATCGCCCAGTGTCTTGGGAGGCTTTTGCAAGTACAAGCAGACCTCTAAAAGTCCGTGCAAAATTAGCAGCAAATTTTTTCAGGCACCTTGTTTACTTCACAGTTTGAAATCAGCTTAATAGTTAGTGAATGTTGCATGTGGTTTTCAATAATAGATCTATTCACAATGTTATTGGTGATCCACATTATCTTGACGTTTGTTTTACAGGATGGTACACAGTTTCCCATGAAGGAAATCGTTATGGTGTAACTTTTCACAGCCGACTATTCGCAAACGAATTTATGAAGTGCTTGGAAGCAGCATATGGACGATGGAATACAGCAAACATGCTAAAAATTCAGCGAGATGGACAAGACTTTGTTATTCTAAACATATTTTTCCATGACCTTTTCACACCGTGGTTTTATACTCAGGGGCCAATCAAGAATGATGAGGAATGGATTCGAAGTGATTTTAAAAACATCTGCTTGACAGTACAAGGTGAGCATTTGCCTACATTCTTTACTAACTGCGCAGTATAGTCACAATTCGGTTAGACTGCCTATAGAACCCTGGATTCGAAAATCTACTAATTAACAAGTTACCGTTGCTTATTTTTCTGTGCTAGTGAGATTGAGCAATAATCCTTGAATATTCCATCTATAAATTGTGTAGAAACAGTTGTACACAACTTACTATTAGTTGTTTGCTTAATACTGTTTGATTACCCTGTATATCACAGCAACGCCAACCAATCTTTTTTGCGGTGGTGTAGTCGTCACCACAGCTTCTGTTTGCGTCTGGGACGTCTCACCGTAATCAACTGTCCAACACACCAGGATAGCAATGAAGTGCCTAACATTCGGTCAGGTATCCCGAACAAGGAATCTGCACAGAGGACATGACCTGGGTGAAACGCCTTCAAAACACTTAACCTCAACTGATGTACTGACGAAACTTTCAACGAGCATATAAAGCTGCACATGTCATATGATCAGTTATCTACTTGAACGTAAATATGAGCCAAGCTGTAGTAACGACCCTAAGGGAAAGTTGCTGGAAAAACCATTTAGGGTCTCACTAGAAGTAACTTGACTGTTTTGCACCCAATTATAAGTTACTGGGATCGATGGACACTTCTTGTGAGATGCACGTAAAGTCGTATTTCAGGTGTGTTAATTATTGTAATACATTTAAACAAAAATTACGAACACAGACAAGCGGATCATAACAAGTATATCGTTCCTCTCATCAAAAGTCTTGTTACTGAGTCTTCCTCAAACTTCGTGATCCTCTATCACTCTCCATACATACACGATCAAACATTTCTACCGGAGGTATGTGTCATTGTACAACGTGATCACTTTCTTGTGGTTTGTGTTTCCAAGTCATCAAGTAAAATCAAACGCACCTGAACAACTGCAGTTTTGTACGATTAATCAAGTTTTATCGGATAACCGTGATTCGACTGTTATTGGTTGAGAAAGATAATGATGTATTTCTCTGAAGTATGTAACCCAGAAAATGGAAGACCGCTTGTATTACGCTGCATTAGTTCATGAGAGCGTTCGATTAGTTAATGACTTTATGATTGCTAAACTATATATACAAACCAAATGTCATCTGCAGACCCTTATTGTGATATGCCTACCGTACCCTTTCTGAATATTGTTAAATGTTTAGATACAAGTAGTCCTGAAAAAAACACTCAATATGTTGTCTACATGTAACTCTATGACAGTCTTGTTTGTGCAGAAGTTAGTGACATTATTTCTCTGTTACTGCCAACTGTGTTCCACATGATATGTGGACTCGGTTCCTCAGTTACATTTTATATCGCATACTTTCTGTTTTGCACATAATGAGAACGGACCGAATGGCAACCTTGTTGTTTACAGTAAATCTGGTACAACATACTGCAGTGTTGCATTCGTTCTTTATACAAAACAACCACAACAGTTTCGTGCATGCAACTCACATTGCATGCATATGTCCTTAAATAGGACAAACACAGCTAATTTCCTGACTAAATATCTCATACAAAACATTAGATTTATTGTACTTTTTATCAAGTATGTACAATACCCCTGAGCGGATTGGTAGACGTTCGTTGTAGCGTCTCACTGTCTCCCGCAGACGTTGAAACGATAAGTCGTGGGATATGTCGTTTTTTCTGGACGTTTTTGTGTATAGCATGTTATCAAACCATACTTACGGCTGGAAACAATTATTCACAAACCCCCTGCGTCAACTCTGAGCAACAATACAGACGTTTGTATTAAGGTCACAAATGGGTTCCAGAACGGCATGTAAAACAAACGTTATCATATATTTAACGTCAAACAATATTAATTACGCGTTTGGAACTATCCAGGTAAATATAACATAATAAATTATTGTTGCTAACTATGCGTTTCATGACAGGAAGCTCCCCTAAAACCTACAACTGATGGCCTTTCCGGTTCATTTTTGTAATCACAAGCAAAGAGCTTTTCAGGATATTACCCGAATTGTGAATTTTCAGTATTGTCGTTGAGTCCGCGTAACTGTCAGAATAATACTCATGAGAAAATATGATTAATTTCCTAAAATTGTTCCACCTAACAATCGGTTACTGTTTGTGCATTTTCCTAAAGGGGAAAAATAATCGCATAATCAAATAAGTTTGTTTTCCTGAATGTGGGATAAATTTCTTGTCCATCGTCCACAAGTTTACTTGATATAATGTATTGTAGTTTGGGGTGCAGTGCCGAAAGAGCAGTACGAATATCATAATAAACCACTCATTGACCACCTCTTTCAGGGAACCACCTTTACTGTCGGTAGTCTTACAATATGCATTCGGGGTTGTGATTGTGAAATCACTCACAATATGATTGGGGACTGCACAGTGAGAATACACCCTATCAGAAGCTTCCTTGAGAAACGGTGAACTGATACAGGTTTACTGTATTAAAGCATCGGTCACACATTAGCTTGCCACAACCGCGAGTTCACACTAAGTCCACACTCTCTCATATACTGGTGGTGGCCACTGTGCGGATGACCTTAAATTAGTCTGGGTGGAATCATTTATGGTAATTATATTAAATCCAGAGTTAATGATACAATTTCTAATGGGCTATTCGGTGATATCAATAAATTCACTCTTTCGGGAAAACCACCGTCCATGATTTGCCCAACCCAAAAGTAACGACGCGTCGAACAACTTTTTGGACAAAATTTCCTCAGCCCGTTATAATTAAATAGGTTCCATCAATAAGTGTCATGAGATAAACCGCAGCAACCCATATGTGATTATTAGCGAGTGCCAATGAAGGTAAATCCCAGGCTACAAGTAAACGGCCAAAACAAGACCAGACGTTGACTATTTGTTACATCACACGGTCAGGGTCAAATATTTGCGTGCGGTTGAATTAGATGAGATTCGTGTGCGTCCGCGTTCAAGAAGGATATCGTAGCAAAACCATCCGACCGTTACACCTAAAGGCAACTTGGACTCACCTGTCCAGCAGCAACCTCAAGGATCTGATTCACAAGTACGTCGATGTTAAGATCGGGCCAAAAAGACAAAATACCAGCTAATGCTCTTATGTTCATTGTTGTGCTGCTGTTGTGTTGCGGACTATTTCGGTCGTGCGATTTGGCGTTTGTGAAGAAACGTTACTCAGCATGGATCGGAACTTGCTTTCGTATATCACTTAACAACGTCATTGTTGCACATCCTGCAGAAACAAACTTTCGCACGGACGTCACCAAAACATTCCGGGTTGTGTGCAAATTTGCCGGAACAACGTGAAACAGTCAGTCAGCATGTCCTGGTGATCGTTAGGTCGATTACGGTCAAATTAGGCAAATCTAACTTGTGATTTCAAGAATGAATATGTTCAGTTCCTACAAATAATGTTCAGTAATACCCAATCTAACCACACCAACATGTGACCCTGATCGTGTGATCTAACGAGCAGTCAACGCCTGGTCCAGACCGAGACAGTTATGGGCACCCTAACAATTACACTGTTGACGCTCGTTACCGGGTCAAGAATGCCATATCCAATAAAGAGTGATCGTCACATCGTCACTTTTGTGAGATCAACTACGCGTCATACTGTTACTGAAATCAGTTTATAAAATGTTAATTGGAAGTCTAGGTTCATGTAATTCTAGAGGTAGTTCAAAAGTGACGAAGGTTTTCTGATTTCCAAATTGTGTTTACAATCTTGAAGTAACTCACTTTTGTGTCAGGCTGTAAGATTTTTGAGTCGGTTTGTAATGGGAAGTGAATTGTCTAATTGGTGTGTTTTCTTGATGTATGCCATATGCCAAACCAAAACAAAAAGTTTTAGAGCACCACGTGAAATATGACACAGTAAAATGGGTTCGCTAACCATGTTAATAACACTTTGTTAGATGTTTTTTTAGACAAACGTTAGTTAATAGATAGGTTTTATACTAACATCCATAAATCACAATTCAAAAGCTAGCTAACTGCACTGCCCAGCGCAATGACAATCCAAACTTGAAAACAACTGCCGAGGTTTATTTGTTAGTGTTGGCTATTCCAAAAAGGACATTCAAACACCACCCTTGTGTTTACTGGCCGGCATAATGTTAGTCTCATATAACGATTACTTCTTGTTGTCTCAAGTTCTGGATGTGTGCGAGTTGAATCAACTAACTAGCTTGATTCATTTCGATAAATTTTCATTCTCCCTAGGCTATTCAAAGAGATAGATCTTCCAGTATTTTTTCTATTCAAAATTAGGGTAATAAGCGATTAATGTGATTGAACCATGAAACTACAGTCTGAAAATGCAAGCAGTATGCAAACTATCAAACCAATCACACTCGCGCTTAGTCTCGTGGAACTGATTAACAAATAATTCTACCTAGCATTTTGATAATTTTTCTATGAAGCTCTTAATCATCTGCGTTGATATGAAACCAGGAGATAGAACGGTAGACCATACGGCATGTTGTCTAGCAAATTTTGCTGTAACGCACTATATGCATATTCTGGTACAAACGCTTATGTATCAGAGCCAAATAAATATAGTGGAAACAAACGCGAGAACATTTACCTGTTACAAGTTTACGGATAATAAACGTTTAAAAATGAATTCTCCTCCTCGACTTCACGACCTCCATACATTAAACATGTTTAGTACCCAAATCTTAACATGTAGGGTTCGTGTGACGAGTTTTGGTGATAAACACAACGCCTTTCGAACGAGTTGTGAGTAGATATTTCAAACAATTGGTGTCCATATTACCAAAAGGTGTAAGTTATGAGCAGAAAACCTTCCCAGTTGCATTCACTTAACTATACATCCTTCTCTCAATGATCGTCCATTAAAATGCTTCTTGTCTGATCCACAGTCAAACACTGTTCAGGAATATTAGTTCGGTTAGAAGTGCAAACAATACCTGATGTACAAGGTGAACGGTAATGCGGAACGTAGCATCGCATCTGGGTTCCAACAAACAGCGATACAAGTTCATACGTTTATCTGATATCTAAAAGACATTTAAATCTTAAAATCGTGATTATAAGAAGCGTCACATCACTCTCCTTTAGTGTGTTAACCGGTTTGCTAGCTTCACTTTGGATTGCTACGTTCATTACATTTTGACTTCACACACGCTCGGAATTTTAAGTGATGGCGCCTAATCGTGAATGCCATGCACTTGAAGTTAAGGAGTTTGCGGTCTTCTTTCTATTCGTTGTTTACGAAATGGTTTCGTATCGTTCGACTGCATCCCGGGTCACGCTGTTGACCCCGGCCAATTCGTTTCGAATTTTGTTGCGTAATCGGAATCCGAAGTTGCTTGCTTTCTCCGAAGCCATGCTAATCATTACTCGCGGTCCGGTCCTATGTGTGCATAATCTGTTGACTCATGCAGTTTTCCTACCCTGGAACTGATAACAGTCCCTCTTCTGTGTAAACCCAATCGTTGATTGTTTCTATTGCTGTTGCTCTCCGCATGTCCTATATATTCCAATATTTTACGTTCGTGACTGAAGAGAGTAAACAAAATGTTAACATCTCGCGACTTATGTCTTCTATCGTTACTAGTGAACTGCATCTCAAGTGCCAGAAATGGAGGTCAGAAATACTATACTGATTATATGATGTGTTCCCCTTTTCAGAATGCCGGTCTACACGTAAAATTCACCCTTGCAATAATGAATATAAAGTTATCAACAGATTTTCATGTCATAATTTAATTTTTTCTGAATACTGGTTAGCCTGTGTCTGACGTCATTTATCTTTTGGCTGTCACTTTTAACTGAAGGTTATGCAATAGGTGAAAACCCTGGTGGTAACTTTGAAAGGTTGCCAATTGGGCTGTAGTACCGTTTAACAGACGGCTGACGTCACTGCATAGAATGCGTCAGGCTTGCATAGTGTTAGACGGTAGGTTCTTGTGCACCATATCACAAGAGGACTTACAAATGCTATACGCACGCGTTACGCAAACTTTCAGTCATTTCACGAGATGAACTATATACCGTTGATTCATACAGTCACAGGGAACGATGAACCTTGACCGGCTATTAAAAGGCGGCTAAGTTATTTAGAATAGCAATGACTACGATGGATATCACATGATCAATGGCTGAACACAGCGCGACAACTGAAGGGGAGTCATTCTGAAGTGGCTGGTTATGAAAATAGCACCAACTTGGGTTGCTAGTTACGATTTGATCATTAGAAGTTTGTTGAAAGTGATATTGGCGAAAAGATATTGAAATCCCCAGCATAACAAAGCGCAACTACAAACTTACATCAGTTCTTAGCAAAATGTTATTTTGAGTTATCTTCCGTTGATTGTTGTGCATTTTGACAATGATACATACTGTCAGCCGGTTTTATTCGAAGATCATCCGTGAGATCACTAACATCATACAAAACCAATAACAATAAACATATTCAGTAGAGAAGAATATAGTGTTTACCGATATTTCTTATCAATAAGCACAGGTTAGCTACAAAACTGACAAGAAAATAGGTCATGGGAAGCCGGCTTGGATGAACTTCGGTAGGATTAGCTATTACTTCAACAGATTAGCCACAGCACATGGACCGCGTCTGAATCATGGTAGGACTCGATTTTTGGGCTGAATGTGCTCATATGGGCTATTAATCACAGTTTGGTAGGATAATATATTCGAAGACGACCATGGGGAAGTGAAACGTTTTGCCGGTTAGATGAACACAAAACAACCAGCTTATTTTACTCAATTTGGCTAGAATTTTTGAAGTTGAATACGCGAACATCTGGTGTAAATTCTTGTAAATCCGTCGTGTTTCCTAACAGTGAGTGGTGTACGTACCACGTGTTAATAAAGGGTGAGTTTTTGTGTTCGTCAGTCCCAAAAATTTCGTTATTAATCCCGGACTGTGAATATTAAGGCTTGGATACAATTCTGTTCCCATTTTGTTCACTCGCCCATTATTATCACTTAAGTTAATACACACCATATTTTGCCAGTGACTCAGCCGCAGATCTGGCTAACTGAATGAATCTTAAAACTATCATGGCTGTTATCGTCTGCATTCGTTCAATGTCTCACAGGAATCCATTTGAACCACTCTTTTATTTTATGCCTTCTCTTCGGAAAATATTGTAGTCCATCAAGGTAAGTTTTTCTCTGAGCCTCAGCTTAGTGGCCGTATAGAGTGGAACAACGTTGTACTTAATATCTGACAATTAAGACCAATTAACTCTACTCATTGTTCTAATGAACTGAACGAATCTGAGTTGTGACATTGTTTAAACTCTCATATAGTCTCATGTTAAATCCCGACAGCCTGCTGTCGAAATATATTTGTACAGATTCATCATGAAAATGAAATATCGAAACTGTAGCGTTTTGACGACAGTCGATGTCAAGCTTGGACTACATAAAATTTACAATAAGAACCGTTATCTTAATCTACGTATTATAGACAAAACTGATAAGTTCCAGTTCTCCTCTTTTGACGTAATGTTTGTTAAAAATCAATTTCTGGAACAATGACATTTGCCTCAGTACATTAATTAGGACGTCTTGGGATAACTGATGGTTCTAGTGTGAAAATCTTGTTCAGCTTTCATGCAGAAACCGAAAGTACACAGGTTTATGCCAGATAAGTCAGAGGTTTTGTACGCCTCTAAATTACACTTTGTAGCCTAAAAAATACACAAGGTCGACGCCTGATATTACCTTGTTTCAAGGATTGACCATCAGTTTTGCTAAGCGCGCCACAGGATATCGGTCATATGAGGTCAGGGACAGTGTAGTCCACACAAATACCTGAGAGAAAATGTAATTGGAGCTCGTACCTCAGCAATGATGTGAATATGCACTACCGGCACAATCCAGTCAGAATAAATTAAAATTTATAACTCCTGTTCAACAGCACATGACTGCGTTTCTCATCAAGATGATCTGTCAAGCTGTTCAGCACTGTACAGGTGGTTATGCGTTTCAATATGAGTTTAAAGTCTATCTTAATGTGAGATAAACGGCGCAGCGTCCAACAAAATTGCCTCATGACGGCTTGGCTCTAGTTCATCTCATCGATGTATTGGTTCCTTCAAAAATAACCTAGTTAGGGATATTGCCTGAATGGAAACTCGGTTAAATGAGAGTTGATCTCAGCTTTGAAAATGAGCTGACGTTAGGTCAATTTACGGGTAGCACACATATCATAATTCCTACTTTATTTATTATCAACAGATGAATACAAAATGTATCCAAAATTTTACGCTTGACATTGCTTTATTTTTTTTAATAGCTCGTCTGCAGGTCACACTATGGAACCAGCTGCATCAACTAGTTAGGTGCTGTAAGAAGCCGCCTGATTCCAGAGACGAACAAAACTCAAATGGAAATCGAGAAACAGTTGAATCGATTTGCCTGGAGCAATTAAACCAGTGCAAACCTACTACAACTGTTGAATCACCGGATAATCGGGGCTACCGAAAATGGGTACCGTGGACTAAAGCAACTATTGGGCTGCCAGCAGTTACCAATCTGGCTGGGCAAAAACTTCTGAGTAGAACATCTACCAGACGCAAATATGGTCGGAAATCAGACAAATCGGAAACGACTCAATTTGTGAAGTTGCTCATCTTCGAAGACATTATAGAATGTAACGGTTTGGACAAAGGCATTCAGACTGGACAAAAGGAAGTTTGGACTAAACGAATTGACAATACAACTTCCATTAATGTTTCTCATGTCAATGTGTAAAGCTGCAATAAAGTTTTCTCAATTTTAGATTTAAAATTTATGACAAACACGCAGTATTACTCTCGCAAACTCACAATAATATGCATTTTTCATACTTAACCACATATGAAATGAAGCGAGAAGTGAGCATCCCGTCTAACAATTGCCTCCTTAGGTTGCATTTTGTTACAGAAATGTTGCGTAACAAGCACATTTCATTTGGGTATAATCAACACGGATTGTTTTCTGTGTTTAATTTAACGAAGTAGCAAATCGTGGCCCTGAGTGTGTCCATCAGTGCTACGTCTCACTCTCCAACGGGGGACATTAATTATATGTGAAGCATAATAAATATAAGTTTTCATGTACAGTTGCCAAAAAAGGTAGTACTGAGAATCTATCCAAAAATTTTTGCAATTATCAAAGGACGCTCACATCAGTTTAAAGCCGGTCCCTTGCATCGCAACAGCGGAATAAATGCAAGATAAATATGACGAACAAGTGCTTCGTTTGTCATCCTGCCTCAGGTCAATACAGTTGCAAAGCTCGTTTATTCCTTTCCGTGTGGTTGTTGCGCAGCATTAAGTGTCGGTAGTGAAACTTTACAATTTTCAGAAACTGTCGTCGGAACGTCAAACAGATAATAGTCAGTATGTGGATGTCATCCAAGAATTCCGAGTAGTCTACACCAGATAGGTTGAGGCAGTTCACTAAAGCACCCCAGCAACCATCCAATCGTTTGCAGTTAGGTTGGGCAAACACATAAGAACTCCGTTGAAATTTCCATGTGTCCTTGGTTAAATCTTAGTTATAACCACTGCAGCTGCAGAAATGCACATGATGTTGATTGCCTTGGGCAACACTCGATGAACGTCCAGTTCAAGTCTATTCTACTATGTGTACGCTCATGATTGCGTTATAATTTTCTAGATTTTGCGGTTTGCTCACTGACAGGTACGGATGAACCCTTTGCAAATGCAACTCTGAATGATAGAATTATTGCAGCTAGTTATTTGTCGTATCCTTAGTTCTGCTTCTGTAAAATTATCCTATTGTTAGCAGTGTAGAGGAATCTTAGTTGTGTATATGAATATAACAATCATAAGCAAGCTTTATTGTTTATGGTTCAACGAATGTTAACTAATAACATTAATTGTACCACTGGGAACAGACGAAGCGCAATTACTCAACATAACGTTACCACTATGTCAGTGTGGGTAGAAAATTCGAAAACAGGCCTAGTATCAGGTTCACTAAAACGACTTTAAGCTGTTGCTATTAGTTTGAAACTCTTAAGATGATCCGCATGAAGTTGACTAATGAACTCAAGCTAAATTGGGAACAGTTTTTGCACAATGTTTTGTTGGGTTTCATATCTAAATACCAGCTAACTACTCGAAATATGTATCACGCTACAGATGAAACAATAACTCTTCTTATAAGTTCGTGCTTCCATCTCAAGGTGAGAGAATTATACTGAACGATTTGTAGATGCACTGAACAAAAAAGAAGGCGTGAATGAATCTACTGGTGAGCAGTTGTATCAATAACCTACAGATAATTATGCACATTCGATGACCTATGGAAATGAATTTGAATGATGACTAGGAAAATTGTACTGCAGGTATTTCCTCGTGTTTGTCCGCAATAAAGATATCGATGACAGTTCAATCGTCAACTTCACAATCAAAAATCACATCTTACATCTTTGCGCTGTTTTTGATAGTTCAAGATGGATCTGTTTGGTTCTCAACTTATCCAAACACAAAAGCCAAAATAGGCTTTGTGTTCTCGGAAGGCTGAAGCGTCGCTGAAGCTTAGTCGTTAATGAAACCAAACAGGTCAGCAAACGGTCGGATAAACGACAAGGTCTAAAATGGATCTCTTGGGAACGCCACTATTGCCATGTGTACGGCAACTGTTTGTTCAATTTAACGTTACTACCACGTTATAGTGATCAGTTATGAAGTCACCGAGTATGCACTCATCGAGCTGTACTTGTGCAATATTTTTAGTGGGGTGAACTGTTCAACTTGAGTAGAAGCCTCGAAAAACATAAGAGAACACATCACTTTCTAACTCCTAGTCAGCGACGTTCATTCAAAGGTCAAGAACAACCAGCATATTTGTAACGCATGGATATCGCTTACGAATGCCTCTGTGTTGTTCTATAGCTAGTTAGATGTCTACTACGTTGGCAAAGAGATAAAATTCTATCCACTTTGTAGCTCAGGTAAAATAACCTTGTAGTTCGGTAGTCTGCTGCACCTTCTACACACCCAAATTTGAAATAAGTACGATTGTAAACTGTTTGCAGGCGTTCGGTGAGAGGCCATGTGAAAAACAGTACTGCTAATGGTTCTGTGAATTCAGCAGCATAATTTTTCCGGGCGACAGCAAGTATCAAGTCCTGGCCGGGCAGCTTGCTATCTAGTGCGTCCTGTAATTCGTTTCAGATTCGTAACACCGAAATCTTGGATAGTTCAGTTAACTTGTTCGGAAATCGCTGCAGGTTTATACCTGTGTAAGCCAATACACAATATGACCAGAATGTCGACTATCCGTGCGCAAATACTGTTGGATTCACACAAGGTAGAAAGTTGAAAAATGTTCAGCTCACTCCCAGTATGCAGTTGCGGATTCGATATATACATTCTCGGTTTCTCCTGAAGATTTTTCGTAGAATAGCACTGACAGCAAAACCGATTATCGCTTACAGCAGCCGCAGTACGGTTGTACCGAATGACATAATATACGCCAGTTCAGTCTGTTTTATTTGGTGTTTGTTTTATGGTAAGCGTCTTTAAATAAGAAAACGTATGGCGTATATCTTTACGTCCCGGGTTTTACTATGCTGAAGACACTCTGACAGAAGGTCATTGACAAGACCAATACTGTGTTTATTAACATCATCCTACCACTGTTGATCTAATCTTAGTATGACGATGGGAACATATCAGCCAAACCTGTAAGTCCGTTTTGACCGCAGCAATATTTTGTGTCGGGTTTATGAGTACATACTATGAAATACGTTGTCTACTTTACGATAAGCAGCTGAGTTCAGGTGTTCCATTATCATTCTGACAGAGTTAGTTAAACCAGAAAGAGTTATTTTACTGCCTAGCATTTCCTCCTTACATCAGGATTTCATAACACCTGTTACAAACGGATCTTGCAGTGTACCGACACCTAAGTTCTCATGATGGACTATGAAACCACATCAGTTTGGTAGGAATGCCGGAAGTTAGTGTCATTATCTACAACAACCTTAGCAGATAAGTATGTCTTAGGAGATGCAACGAACAATAAAGACTGGGTCAGAATACCGTAATGGGCTTTAGGACGATATCGCTTTTGAAGTAGCGCCATATCATGATTCTCTTACTTATTACACTAAATTAGATATACTCGTATGATTATTGGGGATAGTCTCAAGGGCAACGCTGAATATTTCGATGGTATACTGTTGTATGCCTTCATGTTTATCACTTCTTAGTCTACCCAAGCAATGTCTGACCCCAAATAGCAACAGACAATAGAAACTAGGTCAAACAATCTTCTACTTTGCCACAGTTTCTTTAGCCGAAGAAGTCATCCTCAGTAGCCTAGATACACAAATTGAGGCTAAGTATGCGAAATGTAGTTGACAGTTTCCTCGGACGACTGTTAAATGTGACAGAAACCTCCGGTGTTCTGTTGCTTGCATTGTCTCAATAACAGTATCTGCAATCTTTAAGACATTGCGCATACTAATAATTTGCTTTTACGTTCATCCTATAATGGGTTCTCAGACGATGTCCTTAAAAAGATGTACTTGTTTCGTTCAGGGTGTTTTCTAAAAAGGTTAACACTTTCATCATGAACGGCATGACAAATTTTCGGTTTCGCGAAATAGATTACAGTATAATTGACCTAGTATGGATCCATCACAGCGATTCCTCAGAGCCCCCGTGGTCCAACGATAGTGGTTCTCAACATTAGTGATTAGTGGCTGCTTTCAACTCACTACTTATCACAATCGTTGATGTTGTTTAGATGACGCTAAAATATGGTAAATACCATTTATGATGCCTTATCAAGAGTTTAACCTAAGCTTCATATTGAATTTTGTACACGTTTCAAAACAGGGGTTCCATTGTGCATAGTTGAATACTTTCCACATAAGGTGCCTGTTAAACAATAAATCGGTTTGTTTGATGTTGACTAGGTTTGTAGTTAGTCTGAAGTGAGAATTTTGTCGTTAATCAACTTATCATGGTGATATTTTGCTCATCCTCATCAGTCCCAATACTCATAAATAGGGGCGATAAAGAACATGGCGAATTACTGATAAGAAGTCATAGATTCAGTTAATTTTAAGTTGTACATCACTGAGGTTTAATTGCAACCGTTGTATTCAGACAAACTTTCCAGTTAGCGTCTTTGGAAAAAAAAGTAGTAGACTCGAGTTTCGATCTCATTAGAGCTCGTCAGTAGTGCATATCCTTGGCACGGCAAAAGTTAGAACTCCAGACACGCCTTAATCAGGTAACCGTGTTTACCATTGCTCCATTGAGCAAGTCCTAATTACCATATGTGAACGCTTAACAACCTTCGTTTGTGATTGCCCAATCTCCCCGATGGGCAACATAATTACTGTCTGTCAACGTCGACTTCAACTTGAAATTAAACAAACCCGTGACTACTCGTCAGTAGTCTAACATATCGCCTAGTAGATTTGACGAGGTTGGGGTTATCTATTGGAGTTAACAAAACCAAACCAATTTGCTACAAGAAAGCGAAACATGGACTACACAGGCAAATTTGTCCGGCCGAAAACTAAGAGAACATATAGCAACTATAATGGCACAGCCCATTGTAGATATCAGGGTCAGACTCAAAGGTACTCGGCAAACGGATAGCAGGACGGACATAGAAGGATACTCCACTGCGGTAGTCTCCCAACAGATTTTGTTTTGTGTGAGGCTCCAAGTGTGCTACAGGTGTCGAAATATATTTATAAACATCCTAACAAAATGACGTGTCTAAATTTAGCCAAATATGTGAGTACATTACAGTAAATCTTGATTATCTTCTTTGTTGGGGATAGTCAGAACCGGATGTTTGTAACGAAGTTATCTCTCCGTAAAACAAAGAATGTGCCAGTAGACGAAAGTAGTTAAATAGTCAACTCCTAGCATTGGAATTAGCCACAGGATTATTTGTTCAAGAAAAACCTTATGCATTTTCCGTGTGGCGTCTTTCTGCTTCAACCCGATTGAATATGCGAAAACATTTAACAATACAATTATATAGGTTTCATCAAGACGTCGTAAGACAAGGCGTAGAAAACAATAAACGACTGTTCACGAGTGACAGTGAAGTCTGATATTAGACCGCGCACACACTAATTGCTTAGGCCCAAGCCGGACGTTAATTGGATTTTACGTCACACGGTCAGGGTCGAATGTTTGTGTGTGGTTAGATTGGATGTGATTGATCTGTGGCCACGGAAGTTGCAAGAACTGAACAAATTTCTTCTGACAGCACAGGTTAGGGTTGCGTAATCTAATAGCGATCGATTCGGCGGTCGCCAGAATGTACTGACGGACTGTTTTTGGTTGAGTGTTCGTAACTCTGTAGACAACCCATAAACCGGAAAACTCCAGCATAATACAGCTGATGATAACATGAGAGGTTTTGGTGAGTGAGATGATAAATTAGAAATTTTAATTTGTTTTATTTAAATGGACGGTCTAATTCGCTACTCACTTATATTGACCTATTTACTTGTCAGTATAATTTGGACTGATGTGAACGTCGCAAAGCATCCGTGTACTAATCAGAAGAAAATGTATTTCTTACTGTTCAAGCTGCAGACCAATTAGGTTTTTCCGCACTCAAATTTGTTAAGTAGCAACAGCTGGACGATGATTCAGACCAGTCGTCTTTATGAAATGTCTTACGAATATCCATTGCGGGAAGGGTAAAAGTTATTGATTGTCCTTGCATTAACTCATGTAGGTTGTTTAGCATTTACTGCAGTAGACTTCGTGGTATATGACGGGTTGGATACTTCTCATAAATTATTTCACAATTTTCTTAGCTGTTGCATTAGTACAACGTTGTTGGTGGTTTAGTGGCCACAGCAGTGAACATTAGCAAGTTTCTTGTATTTGATTAGTGATTCGACCCTCATCACCCTGAATCGAAGATCACCAGCGAGTCAGTTGCAAAATGGGTACAGCCAACCTGAATGGTAGGGAAATCTTGATATCATTGATGTAGGCAAACTATTGTATTGGTCTCACAAATGCTTTACACATGGTCCACAAATTCCTCTTTAACCCAACTCAAGCAATCACTCAGCTGGTGCCTACCAGCAACTGATCAATCGTCTACATAATTCGGCTATCTGTTCACGCCAACAATTTTTACCCGCGCCTTCGATTGCCAAGATACTGATCGTGATAGCCTACCTGACATCGACTCACACGTTTTCTACACCCCACTCACAGTCACACATACAAACAACTAACTTTGATCATGAGGCACAAACTCAGCCTGTGTCCAGAATGCAAAACAATGACTATTGTAACTTTGTTTTCTTGATCAGTTAAACAACTGAATTCGTTTTTCAGCTTCATTTAACCCGGTTGACAAAATGAAGGATAACCGAGGCACATTGCTTCTCGCTAGATTAAAAACAGAGCCATGCGATATATCATCTTATTAATACACTCTATAAAACCCATATTACCAGACTGATTGTTACTCACCAGTTACCGAATTCCAAACAGATATTTTAACATCACGGGTCAAAATACCTGTGGAACCGACTGCCTCACAATTCAGTGGGTAACTTTACAGAAAGCACTGTTTCAGCTTTTTTTGCCTAGATTGCGGTCTCTAATATTTTAGTTTACAAAATAGTACACGGAATCCAATGATCCTTCAAACCTGCATGTTGATCTTGGCCAGAATTAATGAAGAATATGTACAGATTACAAGTAAAAGTGACGGTGCGATAGCAAAACATCAACCTGGAGGATTACACTGCGAAAATCCCGTACAAGGCTGGCGATACTACTGCTTCATAATGTAGCTACAGACACTGGCCTGTACAATGTCAAGCATAACTGTTCCAATACCTGTACCCCATTGGACAAGTTGTCGCATGGTATGTCTTCTAGATATGTCTCACTGTGTTGGTTACATTAAATAATAGCCAAACATTCCTCACATTATTACCGGTAGCCCATTCCGAATTGATTCTGGGAACTCTTACTTCAACTTTCCTTTGCATGTCTCTTGATGCCTCATTGAATTGTTTATGTCTCTGAACTGGGGAAATTTAGTTTAACAAACCTAGAAGGCGCAGTGTTCAAGTGAGACCTTATATATTCACTTAGTATTGCTTGCGTCCGCTCTTCTGCATCAAAACAACTGCTATCCACCAAATGGAGGAGAAATGATAACTCATTTTTCCTCTTTGGAAGCAAGACAACGTAATCGGAATGAGTAATCGGCGATCAAATTTTCATATGTAATTGAAAGATGGCTAGGTACGTTAATCAAAAGCCGCAAGCATTGTGGATGATTTCTCATTTGTACAAGGTATTACTTAATTCGAGAGCAAAAGTTCGCGCGCCGTTTACGACGCAAGACAAATTTAACTTCATACTATTATCGTTGACAAGTAGTTCGGTCTTAAATAGTATAACAACTTATCGAATGAGGCGTCCGAACAGGTAGTTACAGGAAATAACGCACACGTAATACGGTAGGCAGTTGCTCCCGATACGAATCCAGCCAGAGAGGAAGACTACTATCGTTCGATTACTTGATTAAATTGAGTTCGAAAGTTTACTTGCTAGAGCGCTTAATCCACCCTGACGTAAACTTTTACCCAAGTAGCGAGTTTAAAGACCATAAGATATTTTGCACAGGACAACACTTGCTAATCAACAAATTTAACAAGATTAAACCTGATACGTTCTTCAGCAATTAAAACAGGCCCAACTCTCTGCAGGAATAATGAGTACACCAGTCTTGTCAAGCTGAACCCAACTTGCCCACGTGCTAACGTTACAGAGACTGATTTGTATATACACTCCCCAATTTACCTCAATTTGCTCAACCCTTTCAATTAGCTAACTAACAGACCCAGTAGGAGGCTTATTTTAGCAGTAGCGTTGCTTCTTGAATCACGTCAACATTGTGCTTATTGAAGGGTGAATGGGCTAATTCATACTGGAATGACCTTCTGTAAATAGAAACGCGCAAAGTATATCAAGGATTTCATTCCGGATACTGGGACGACTTTGAAATAACCCACATATGTGTTACCGCAAAAAGTTTATACTGGTAAGACCCATCCACACAACCACTCCTCTGAAGCTTCCAAGGACGGTCACCAATTGAATGATAATTTTATACAGAATGAAATCTGATTTTCCCTACTTTCCTCCTTAGCTTGATCTTGAATGGAATAAATGCAGTAATGTTGCTTTATTAGCGGAGAATTCTTGATTGAAATTTATCCTGGAATAGCGCTCGTCTTTATCAATCGGCCTGATGGTGTATTTAAGCCTTCTCACTTTATTTGACACTGGAATTTTCGACACAATAAAGCTTCCAATTTCACTTTCGGGGATAGGTAAATAGTTTTAATGCGTCATCCCGCATCCTTTCCCTAGTAATCACAAGATGCAAAGATATGGTCCATCGGCAGTGTATATATTTTGAAGGAATCGCAACACTTCTGTAGTGAAAAACCATTGCGGCCGGAAACACAATGTCACTCATAAGGCCACCTTTGCTCGAATATTCTTATTATGGAACGTTACGATGCTAACTGTACGAAACTAACACTGATTTGATTCCATAAAACTACGCTAGTCTTTCCCAGTAAAAATTCCTTTATCTCAAGCGCGCTCTGCCTAGCCTTAGAAAATTCTTTTTCGTTAGCTAGAATACCACACCTATGAAGTGTGATTTTTAAAACGTTTCAAGCTAGATTTTGTCTTCGCGTTACCATCAGTGTAACGTTGTGCAAACGATGTGCAGTAGGTCAATAACACCCCTTATTCACGGGTTTAGAATGAAAGTCACAAACCTCGACTGCGTAGCTGGTTATCACAAAATGCTTACCATGTGATGTTGGTATGTTTTCAAATAACACAAAAATACTGCTTGCTGCTAGCGAGAACAAGGTGAGCATGACCCACTTTCTCTATACTAACGTACTGGAATCTATCACTCGTAGTCTACAATTCAGTGTTTGTTTTCTTGAGTTTGGAGCCGGCTAGAACACACATATCTTTCATTCATTTGTAATGAAACCAGTGTGATGTTGGTTCTGAAATGCCCAAATGTTTGTAATTTGACATTCAACAGTGAATAAATCCTAGTAAAATATATCACATGTTACTACTTACGAACCATAAACGGAACGGATATGAGAAAAAATATTGTGCGTTGTGCTGATTTTCATTATTAAGTAATACCTTGATTAAGCCACAACGAGTTAAAAACCAAAAGAGTTATCGGTTTCGCAACGTTTCGACCCTCTCGGAGGGCCTTTATCAAGAAAGTTTACAATGTACAAGCTTCAAGTTAAGCAGTTCTCAACTAGCACATGTTTGCGTGTTTCACCTGCGATGTGTAGACAGGCTACCAGTAGGATGTAAGGGTTCACGGTTCACTAGAGGTTACCACGTGAAGATCCCCAGGTGCGAATAAGCATAGAGAGTTAATGTGTGCTTGTGTGTGTGTGAGTCTGTATGTGTTTAATCTGCGTGCGTGTAGATTGTCTGGGATAGGGGGTGGGTGACAGGACTGCCGCAAACCTCTCCTACGTGGTGTCACGTTGCGAAACCTACAACTGTTTTGGTTTTTAACTCGTGCATCAACCAAGGAATTGTTTAATAATATCATATGTTAATAACTATTAATATTTTCTTCTCACATAACTAAGATGAAAGTCAGTAGTGTAAATGTATATATATATATATATGTTTACCAAAAAGTACCGAATGCTTCCAACTGTAAGAAGTAACCGTCGGAATCTACGGCAGAAGACTTGATTTGTGACACCCAGTCGAGAGTCCAGTACTCAAAAGAAACAGCGCGACAAGCGGTGTTCGACGGGAGCTTCGAATTGTCAGTGAAATTGCCGGTGGTGAGCATATTGCTCCCACGTTACTAAAATCGGTTCAAACAGTTCAAGTATACACCCTCTTAATTTTGGACAAGTAATTGTTGTTTGGATGTTTTTAAAAAACATATGGGGGACTAAAGTACTCAGAAAGGGGTCATTACAATTTTTACGTGATCAGACTTTCAGTCAGTAGTGTTGGTTGCATGGGATCGTTTGTTTTTTGATGACATAGTAGAATTGTAACGTGATGGAGTAACTACTTACAGGAAGGTTAGTAGGTTAAACAGTACATTAAAATTACTATTGGGTGAATGTTTCTGATTTAACAGTTTCTAGGACTGATATATTGTAAATTGAATTGTACCTTTCGAGAGTTGATAGACGATCAATTTCTAAATAGGATTAGCGAAGAGAACAGTACCAAACACTTACAACTATTTTTCAAGTTGACCACATGCTATATCCTGCTGTTTGCATTTCGGAAGTTTTATGGTTGCTGATGCAGAAGAAACCGCTTTTCAGTATGCATCTTCAATGCGACAGATTAAACTGAAATTATCACCGATGGCTCCGTTTGATTTTTGGGTTTACCTCGGGGGTTTGGCTACGAATTGTGAAGTCATGCAAATAACAAGGTTAGCATCATTACATCAATAAAACATTTACAACAGAACAAATACACACGGATATTTTGTCCGTTGAACCAGCGGACATTAACCTCTTCTGACTGATGGATGGTAGTATGCATTGTACTGCACTGGTGAGTTTTATTCTGAGTTGAATGACAGAAAACCATCTATATCGACCTTGTCCGCTGGCTTCATTATGTTTACGCAGTTATTATCCGCTGTCGATTTTCACTCTCAACTTACAATTTGACGATGAGAAACATTTTAGTCAGGTTCCTTGGTTAAACTTCAAACCGTCTGGTGAAAGTTAGTCCTGTATCACAATCCAACTGCAAAATTATTAGCTGTGTGAATTCCATGAGCCTATTTTGCTGAATCAAAATCGTGTTGCAATGTCGAAACCAGCTAAGTTTATTTGCTCGTTTGCCAAAAATGCGTGTTACTTTATGTGATCCTAATGCATATATGAAAGCTTTATTGGAAATAGCCCTCAACCTAACTACTGACCATGTTATCACTCACTTTGCGGCAGCTAAGAACGGTGCCCATAAAACACTAAGACTGCTGAACAACTAACAAGTTCAAATCTAGTTCAACTTGTAATATCGTACTCACGGCGTAATGTCCGAAAGCTATTAAATTGAGAAACACATTATATGACCAAAGCGATAAGACGACATAAACGCTGTCTATGTTGCTACACTGTGGGCCTTAGACCAACAAAATCACTCACAATCCTCTCTTAAACCCCTGTTATAAGGTGTACTAAACCATTGATTGCCACAAAATGAAAATCTGGAGGGGTTGTACGTTTGATTTTGGTTCTGAGCAACACTATTATCCTCCCAACACCAAAACTAACGTGTTCTGTCAGATAGATATGGGTATCACAATGAATACCAGCCTAATACGTTGTGTTCTAGCGGTACGTTCCCACGTACTCCAAAAAAGAGTTTGAGCTTAGAGTTGATCAGTACGCATAAACAGAATGTTTTGTTCGTTCAATCCTCTTAAACCACAAACAGGAAGGCCTCAGACTTTAATCACGATGATTTCTTACAATGAACTGTGTACACGGTACCGCTAAACCTGTTGAGGGATGTAGTATTTTCTAGGCGACATTCAGAAGTGCTTAAATGATTGTTGCAAATTCTTGCATTTCGTAGTTCCTCTATCGCAAGCACGAGACTTTGAAATAGTCATTGCAACGTTTCAAATGTCGAAGGTTATTCAGGTTTAAAATATAAGCATACACTGATTAAACTTAGTTAAGAGTCTGAGGGGTTATGACAGCCACTTACCGTATAACTTGACCAAGGAGTACGGGGCAGGTTACGGTACAATCACTAAAACAAAACGTAGAGTGTCACTGTTTCTCCCATAGTGTTGTCTGCTATTCACTCACTATTCTAAGCGATCCGTTTTTCTCTACTGAAGTCACCACAAAAAGGAAGCAATTCTCACGCGCATGTTCTTACACGGTCATTTTGTCTCAAAAACTACCGCATTTGGCCGTTAACATAATTTGAAAGCCAAGCACTTTTACCTACAACTTTACATTCTGGTCAACTCTTCAATAATCAGACTCTAAAAAACAGCACCAGAATTGGCATTTCTTACCTTTATGCACATTGTTTTTCATAGGTACCCAAGACCTTGTTAGCTTTTGGAAGCCGGCCTCCATGCCCATTGATTTTTGTTGTAATTACAGCATACCATTCGTTTGACACTTCAACAAATTGAACATCATTTGTTCAGATGTGCCAGATCTCGGTAAGTGCTTGTGATGTCGCAAACACTACCGTATAAAATCCAGTGAACAGTTTGATCATTTGTCTGTGCAAGATTATTTCACTAACCGGACAGCAGGTATTTTATCGAGGTCCGATGGCTAAACCGATTTCAATGACGTGATGCAATCCGCATACAATGCATACGCAGATAAAGCATAAACAACGAGAACAAGAGCATTCCGAATTTTGCCTGGAGCAGCTGGTGGCAATTGGTTTTATGAGATACTGTCTTTAGACCTCATAACTTTGGTCAACCAAGAGTGGGTGAATGCAACAGTCGTCTTATTTTCTTGTAGTTGTCGATTGACCCAACAATCTCAGTTTAGGAATACACGTAAGGACGAACCTGTAAATTTTGCGCAGCATCTCTAACCAAATTGAACGCTTGTTGATCACATTTGCCCGCTTAACTGAGTCATGCGACATGTTTTCTTACAGATGACCGAACAATCCCGGCATCCGTCTACTATTTGTATACCGTCGACTAGGTAACGTCTGAATTTCAGAGATACGTAAGACTCAGTTAATTTCGTTGCCTGCTAACTGGGTTAATTTACTCCTCTTGTGTTTGGTGGAATGTTGTATGTTTCTCCGTTTGTCCAACTTGACTATTAGTTTATAAAATATAAAATTGCGAAAAACGTGACTTTGGTTAAATTCGAAACAGTGACAGAAACAGTTTGCCGTGACGCGGTAAGTGCTCTACATGGTGAGATGAGAATATCAAAATCTTCGCAGTTATCTGTATCGCGGTGAATTCACCAAATTGTCCAGGAGATTGACTGAGCAAGCAGAATTCCTCAGTCAGCCTGAACTGGAATCCGCCAACACCACCGGTGGGTCCTAAAATGGTATTAATACCAGTAAACGGTGACTTTCTATAAGTTTGTATGACGTGGCCTAATTTAGTGCGAGGCCTCTTTCTGATCGTCCGCATGATATGCACTGAGTACATCGAAGATATCACGTCATGTGTTACTGGTCGCTACAAACATGCTTAATTTATTTATCAACTGATCTTGTTCCTCCAGATTGCATTTCACTGCTTCGGAATAAAAGTTATAGCTTTAAACTTAGATTCTGTTTTATTTTAGGTCGCCCAATAAAGGATATGCGATTATTTCCACGAGTTGGTAGTCGTGTACAAGGTATTCAGCTATTATTGAAAAGTGATCCCTTGTGATGTTATGTGACCACTTATTGTTTCAACCATTTCACCTGCTTAATGCGAGTTTATGAATAGACTTGTTGTCCACCACCGTCAGTAATAACTGGTCTGGACCAAATCAACATCCCCCCAGAACGTATATTAACGAACTGCCTTGAATCTTTTTAGTGTAAATAATCTACGAAGTCTTGAAGATACCCAACCTCTGATTATTACCTCTGTATAAGTATTGAAAATCTGCAGCATAGGTACGCCTAACGATTGGGAAAAACTGCTAACCAATCAGATAACAACGAAATCCCGCGTCACTCAGATTGCAAACGTTTTGTTAAACAAAAGTGGTTGCGGTTTCATGCCAAACTGCTGACTTTGAGACAAGCCGAACAGCTTTCTGGAAATAGCGGCGTACCTCAAGCAATGATCAGTCGACATTCCGACGGATGACAGCTGACCTAGTCCCTAATATGTTCGCAATTTTTTCACGGAATCATTTGGTAGCAGTGTTCTAAGTCACCAGTTCAGCTACCCCTTTCCTGAAGCAGAGTGATATTTATTCAGGTATAAGGCAGTGTCCGCGTATGAAGATAATTCAATACGGTCTACACGTAATGCGAATCACATATAAATTTCAGGTAACCAAACGCAACAGTCGTTATGTCCGTAGAGCACTATTTTCATTCAAACATGTAAATACTAATCTGAATACCGACAGTTATCCAACTGCACTACGCAGACCTTTTTATCACATAAATTTGCAAACAGACTGAAGAACGTAGGAGAAATTTTCCGAATACAACTGCTTATACAAAATTAACGTGCAAGCTAGTCGTTGGTAAAGTTCCGCAGAAATGGAACACGTGCGACTATGTGTTGTACATTCCAGCTTAATAAGAACAGGAAGAGTAATCCTAACCGACAAATACCCACAGAAATCTGTACTCCATCAGATTGATATGAAACACTTTATTGACTTCTAATAATAAGCTGTGCTTCTAAAAAAGATTCATTAGTAGATTACCTATTCCAAAGTTTCAAAAAATATTGAACTATTCCAGCCGTGACATCGGGTATTTCTGCAATCTGGGGGAATTGGTTTAATGAGAAAATGCCAAGTAATGTGCGAAAGTGAATGTACTAGTAATTGTGTTGACTATACTATCGTTTCCTTAATTACCCTTCACGACATGAATTGTTTAGGCAACTTTTTTACGACTCTTCTGGAATTAAACTTATTTATCAAAAGCAATAGGAACTGTAAAGCTGTGTCATGCAGAACAGGATTCATTAGAAGAGAACTCATGCATAATAAATAAGACTTGAGGAAGGGTTTGAGTTTCCAAAGGCATCAGCTGAAGATCAGTACACCTAATTTGTTTCACTATGGTTGCTCACAATTTTGAATCAGTGAACAGACATTATTACATCAATGTTTTCCAATTACCGTTGAGCACATCATTCTAACACAGTCACTTGCATGTCGGTGAATTACAATTGGGAAACGTTCAACCTTTGTTACCTCTAGACTCAGGAGATCTAGTTGCGGACATTAATCACACATAAATACAAGTCAAAGTAGGTTATCGCTCCAAAAGATTACGACGAAAATTACCGGGACTTCTTGTTGGACTTGGCCAACAAAAGCGCACGCACTCTACGATTCCGCGTCACATACACGGTGGACTTAAAAATTAACCTTGAGCGTTTTTTATGGTTTTGACGAAACCTCAAGTCGGTCACAGTTATTTAGTGACGGAACAAGCAAACCGGATTTCGTCTTGACCGCAAATAATCTGTTACGTTTTGGATTGCTTCTGGTGGTATTGATTTTTCTGAGCAACCATCGCTTTCGTTGACGGTAAGCTACAGGAACCGCTCATTAATGAAACAAATCGGTCGTATAACACCATCTACGTCTTTGTGATTTCCTGTTCGAAAAGTGATAAACTCGACGTTATCAAAATTTAAAACCTAGCCGTTAATTTGCACCGCTTACTCAATTTCATTGAAGTCGTCATGCTCTGCCTCCAATTCACCCGTTCGGCTAAAGTTTATTCTGAACGTACCCGGGAAACGACTCTTACTACATCGCCATTTCCACTATTGTTAAATCACTTTTTATGATAGGCGTTTTATGCTTGCTTTCTACAGTCTGGACACCATAAGTGATTTCTGCGATCTGACTGATGGCATCATGTCTAAAAACAAACGTCGTTAAGCAGATAGTCATCTGAAGGACTCTACCTACGGAACATTGTACTGTAAAAAGTATGAATTGCTGTGTTTTTATTTTTGTTTCAGGCTATGTCCCCGTGTCTGACACTTGGTTACATAGCCACTAGAGACGATATACACTTCGTAGTTTTGCGTTGAACAATCGATAACTCTCCTAGTTCTTGCAACACTAATCGTACTCTGGAACTAAGAAAGTGATACTGAATTTGGTCACATCTAGATGAACGTATGATTCAGTCGGAAAATTCGACTGCAGTGTCATCAGGAAGGGGCATTAGCGGAAACAAATTAATTCTACCGTGATATTCAGAAAACGTTGCAGTATTTCAGTGTAACCGATCTTAACCTTAATGATTGGTCTGACCGTTGACGTAACTCTCAGTTAAGCAGAGAGCTGAGGCTTCTGCCTTTGTTTATAAAGGGGATATTATGAAAATTCGGACTGACAAACATCGGCATTATTATTTGTAATGGGTTGTTTTTATAATGATGATATAACTGTAAGGTTTGATGCAGCCGGACTCTATTCGCAAGTAATTAGAACGATATAGTAAGCTTCGTAGTTCCAATGATGCTTGGCAAACTGAGCTTTCATTCTCGGTAATCAAGATAAACGTATATCACGCAAATATATACCTTTCTAACACACTCATAATTGTTTGTTGGATCCTGGCGGCGTTAAGGATCTCGCGAAGAAGGCTGGTGAGCAATATTAAGAAAACGTCAACAAATGTTGAAGTGATCATGGAATAAGTCTTACGAGTAAATGTTTCAAAATGATGAGTCGAACTGTGGAACAGATGCCTGCGAAATTTTTGTCTCGTACTGACTTACGACTCCACTGTTATAAACTGTGAAACATGCCTTGAAAATTTTTCCCACTTTCAACAATGAACTATGCGCAAAAATTTATGCTTTAGAAAATCGAACGTTGGAAATCCTTCAGCGCATATATAATGTGCACACTGGAGACTATTCCGGTTGTAGAGTAACGCCTTCGGTTACTGAGTTTTTGAGAATCAGCGGGAATAGAAATGGTGGGACTTGTGAAGACGAATTTCAGTAGAACCATCATTCCTATGGATTAGTTATCGGGAATTATGGACGTATGAACGAATGTTTTATATCAGTGTAGTAGTTTAGCTATAAGAAATCTAGTATTTCTTAATCGTTCTCGAAGTGTGTGTACATCTTGTATTGAAAGAGGAGAAATTGGAAACGATCGTAATGCCAGTGACAATCTCATACAAACGCGATTCTGACTAAAAGTTAAACAATTGGAATGACACACAGATTCCGTATTATCACCCTGAGACGAAGAATCAGGCTACAACAGCTGAAGCACGATGACTTTCAGAGAGCTCATTTCATCCTAAGGACGACAGGATTAACGTAAACCCTTTTCTGTTATGATTCTTCAACTCAGTTTTGTCTCACACAGCCTTAGTACCATGGATAATTATTCATGGATGTAGATACTAAATAAACATTTTCATCGGGCTTATTTCGAGTCGCCGCCTTAAAGTGACTTTTGTCTGATTTTAACTTCAAATCACAATTAGGAAAGAGAACTTTTTCATTTGCTAAGTTAATGAAGCCGAACGTCAAGATTAATTGGATAAAACGTGACAAAACACCACCGAACCGTCTAAAGTGAAAAGTACACAACGGATCAAGATAACTTTCTTCAAAGATTGAAACGCATTTTCCTAATTCATGTCTCATAATTTGTGTTGTAACTAAATTCATAGGTATTCGTTTGGCTTTTTTTGGACGCCGAAGTCAGCTACATTTATAACAAGAATGAAAGTGCTAGGGCGACTGGAAGACTGATAGGTTGGTTGATGAAGTCGACCCCACCAAGCAGCATACAGTTGCAGACCAGCTAACCTTGTCAGTAACTAGTCTTCTGAGAAGAAGATGAAAACACCAGCTGGAAAAGTAACAAAACAGGCAGGTTTTTCGTCAACCGCTCATGGCTTCTGTAAGGGTGCATTTCTCTTTTGGACAACAGGATAATCCAAAGTATGATTCTCTTTACCTATTGTGTTATTGCAACTAGTAAATAGATTTAATTTAACCTAAACATACATGAAGCACTTTAGTGAAATGTCCCTTTTTATGTTGTTTCATCATTAATTCGCTAATAGTTGTCGCCCTAGCTAAAGTAATTTCTCTATGATAACCGTTAGGTTGCAGAAGTACAAAGGTTTTCAGTTTGGAAAGTGCGAGCTCATGTAATTTGGAAAGCATTTACAGCGAACTGTAACTTTTGCTTCCGGCATGAATTTTCAGGAACCTTTTTTAAAAGAAGTCTATTTATAGTTTTTGCTGTCTAAAATCTATTTATAACACCGCAAGTTGAAGGTTAGCCATATTGTTCTAGGGCAGCTATGTTCATCACTGCGCCACTGACCTCAAGATAAATATCCGCATTTTCCTGCGTAAAACGTTAGGTTCCCTTCATTAAGTAGCAGTGTTCGGAAAAGTTCTTCAATACTATCTCGTTGTAACTGACCAGAACCTATATTCCGATTAATAGACACATGGCAGAACGACGTGTACATATAATCAGTGTCTCCTGGTTAAAGTAGAGGCCCACGCTTTCGATTGATTACCACAAACGTAAACGACTCATTTCTATCTAACTGCTGCCTGAGGGTCAACTTATATTTCGAAAGCGAATCTTGTGTGTTGGCAACTTTATTGCTGCGCACAAAACAATGGCACAGGTGGTTGATGAAGGTAAACTAGTTGGTGTGCATTTTTCCAACATCTCCAAGGACACCCGGCTGAACCGCCCACTTAACCTTCAGCGGAAAGCTTTATGACCGTGATACAGAAAGTCTTCTGCTTCAGTGATCCACTCAGTACCTCAAAGATTGCAGATTTAATGTCAAAGGGAACCGGATACCTCCAAAAAAGTATCATGCAACTGTCAATGTGCCGCAAAGTTCGATACTAGCCCATCTGTCCCCTATTCTGTTTCTGTTTAAAATCCCACAACAAGCCAAAACTCCAGCGCTACTATATGCTGATTGCACTAAAATTCGACCTATAGTGAACGCGTGATATTGGAAAGCTTCGGGTTAATTTGTAAATACTACACCGTTAGACCACAGATAACTGCCTCAAACTTAATGGGACCAGACGTTAAGCGGTGCATTTTCGTCATTCATGCTGCACAGACTACTTTATGTGAAGCAAAATTGTATGCAGCACTGTACGCAAGAGCAAATTGAGTAATATCGCCTCCAGTATTCTGAGCCCGTCTCCTAATAGTGCGTCAATGACCAGGAAGACCAATTCCGTCCGTGTTACTCACCACATCGTTTATTTTGTTTCACTTTGTCTGCCTCACTATCATGTTTGATTCGCTAATGTTCTCGCATACGGGGATAACTATTCACGGTTGTCGACCTCACTCCACGAAGGCCACTATGCTTATTAGGAAAGTAAAGCGTTTAGCTACAAAACCGTTTACGACATGGTTTTCATCCCTAACAGATGGGTTCATCTATAAAGGCGGTTCACAACTTACTACCGATATATTAGAGCAGACGTATTGCGGTTGTATAGGATACTCCACCAAATTCAACATCACTTAAAATATTTGTGGTTAACGAAAATAACCATCTCAGAATCAACCCACTCATGCTACAACACCAAGTGAGCCGTTCGACTTGCACAAATCTCCTCTATAGTCCAAATGGGCCTAATGTGGAATAACCTACCAGAGTTTCTCGTTACTCTATCATCAATAGTTGGATTCAAGAACGGACTTAGACCATTTACTAAGGACATTTATTAAGGACATCCATATACCTGGATTGTTAAAAGCATTATAGCAAAATGAGATCATCCCTGCTCTTTAAGGGTTAATGCAAGTCACCTGTTATCCGCTGTAGGTTACATTGCGAGTGATGCACATTCGATAAGCAATGGTTGGGTTTTCATTGCATTCCGTATCCGCAAAACCCTCTGACGCATCCTTCCTGTTGTTGATACTCCGAAGTTAAAACAATCTTCTGAATTGTCGTTCACATCACATCCAAATGACTACATCTTTCCATCCTCCGCTAATCTTCAAACATTTTAATAATCCCATCAATAATCCCATTAAGATCATAGGTTATCGGGTATTTCTTAAGTTTGTTGGCTGTTCAGAAGAGGTGTATTGTATAAATGTATCACATTTTGTGGTAGCTATTTTTCACACGTTTAATACCAATTTGTAATTCGGTCCTCCAGAAGCAATCTGGCAATCCACGATATTGATGTAGTCGGATAATTTGCTTCAGTAATTTGTTCACTAGTATGGTGGCAATTCCACGTAACCCTGTTTTGTTATTTGGGATCAGTTGTTAATCATTTATCTTTAGCTCAGCTTCTTAATAGATTAAACCATAAAGGTTATATCATTTTTTCAACCAATGAGCTGTCAACCTAATCTGTCTCATCGAAGGATGCATTTTTCACTTTCGCCGTGCAGACTGCTTCTTAGAGGTAGATAATTGCGAGAAAATTATAGTTTTGTTCCAGTACACCATGTCATTGAGTAATCGATGACATTTTCTAGTTTGTAGTACTTTCTGTTCATATGTCTCTGAATCCAATGTGTTTTGCTGATTTGTTTGAACAGTTGGCATTTTCTTTTTCATCAGTGATTGACAACCAAAATTGAGAACTGTTAAAAATGTACAATGCATTCGTTATTTAGCTTGATGTTGTTGAAGCGGAGATACCAGTAATGATGTACATCAGTTAAAACGATGTATCAAATATAAGATCGACAGCAAGTAGGTTTCCGAACCTGAAGGTGAGGATATTCAAAACAAACTACTAAAATGTATGTTTCACTGAATCAGTTTCGACTTGTTCGTCATTCTCAAAGGATATGTCATTTTGTAACGTACGGATAAACAGTAAGATGATAATAATCTGGTGTATAAAATTTGTATTACATACTATTATATTACATTGAAAACCCTTTTATTTAGGGTATAATTATCCCTGGAGATTGTAGTTCATCAAAATGCAGCCGAATACGCCCAAGAACTAATTACTTCCATAGCTGATGTCCAATCCGTATTTCGAAACGTCGACTTCATTGAGGATAGAATATGCAACTGATGCACGGAGAAAAAGAGTTGTGCAGAATGAATTCACCTTATAACCTTTTCCCTCGTTACTGCGTAGTATATAGAATTAAACCGAACAAAAGTTTAGCTAATATAAAAAACAAAGAACAACTGCTGGTAAGTTTTTAAAAAATTGACTTAACTTTGGACAATAAAACGGATGAATTTTCAACGCGAATGTCATACATTTTGGGCGCAGACTAAGAGGACTGAGATGGACAAATATCGGAACGTTCATGCATGTTCCAGTTGCAAATACCCTGAGAGCAGATCTTGAATATAGGTTTGTTTTCGTTCCATTTTAAGAAAAATCACTTCAACCTTACCGTTTTTCCACCTTTTCC
>LUCH01000436.1:117522-153521 GCA_013368495.1 Paragonimus heterotremus
AAAAACTCTGCACTAATCAGTTGGACAAAGTTTACAGCTTACCAATTCTAGTGGCGTAAGTTTGCAGGTATCCTTTTTATGTGATGGTATAAATCGTCAAATCAGACCGCAAACTGTTCTTCTTTGTGAGTGTGTATTTTAAAGTGTAACAATCTAACATTGTACATTTATTACTGGTGAATATATGGTATTCAATGCGTTATATTTCATAATCGTTCTTCTTCAGTCATATGAGAATCGTGACATGAATCGAATGGCTTTTGAGCAGCTTACATAAATGCTACGGTGAGTTCTATCCAGTGGATGTTTTTTATTTGTGGATATCAATTGCCACTGTAAATAAAATAAGAATTTACGTGTTAATTACGCACCAGCTTAGCAAAACACCAGATATTCTTACTACCACAGTAAAAATGAACCACTGTGGCCACCCCGAAATGACATTGTCAACAATTAGGTCATTTGTTTGAACACGTCGAAGAGATTGTATTGTGTTTAAGTTGCGTCATCAGTCCTTCCAGAACACCTGGCGAACACTGTAAAATCGTGAACCGTTACAAAAAAAGTGTTAACTAATAGTGAATGAAAAACATATAAGGAGAAGGTACAATTCTGGAAGCTACGTACGCCTGTAATCTGAGCGTTCGTTTACTGTACTTTGTTAAAAGAAAGCAACTCCATCGTTTAGTGGGACAGACGGTAACCCTCAGAAAACGAATATCCTGGCGATGAAAGGTCAGTCGTCCTTCATTTTTGCAAACAAGAAGCGTATCGGCTAGGTTCTTAAAACATTTCTGAGCACGTCGTTATTCTACTTGTGGCAAGTATTACTTAATCCCACTTGTCAATCGTCTTTGAGCTTACTCAGGCACGGAAGTGTTCATATTCCTATGAGTGTGGTGTACTTGAAGGGTTGCATTCGGAGGAAATCTGACATCTATGCTTCCAAATTGTAGCAAAGAGTTCCATAATTCAGGAAATCAAACTGAAGTCTTTTGTTGAAATCTATTGTTACCATTCGTCAGATGCAACGGAATCGTGACAAAAGAAAAGCCGCGATTTTGCAATACCACTCTTTTTTGCTGCAACCCCTCAGGTGTGTAAACGCGGTTCCTTTGAATATTCGTGACATAAGTTTTCAAGTGGTTTTTCAGTCTCTCAGCTCTTAACTTTTAGGACTACCAGCAAAGTATCTCAATAACGGTTACTCGGATCACTACATTTCATTCAGTTCTGAGAACTGACACATTTTATTTTTGACCGTTTGGCAATTTTTAATAAGCGGTTCCAGAAACTGGGTAACTCAACCATTCAATTGCGATCAAATGAGAGATGCAGAATTTGGGTAATTTTCCTTGAGGGTAAATCACATCGGTTTAAGTCAGTTAAGTTGAATACCCAGTTGTGACCAGGTAATTGTCTGATAGTAGATTTGAGTCCTAAGCTCACTAAAAATAACTGTGGCCCATTTTTTTTGTTTTTGCATGTTGTTAAAGTCGTGTCTGAACTTTGTACATTTCGTCGGACTTAGTGTTCTACATGCAGCTAAATTGCTGTCGTCATGTGAGTCTCACCTTCTCCACAGACAGAATAACTCAGCAACACTAAATGGGAACTCTATTCTACGTGCGATTGGGTGCGTCTATCAGTTCACCACCTACGGCATACTGCCCGATGTGCGATGAAACATCGGTCGTCTTGCAGGTGTTTGAAACGACTAAGTAATTCGATTGAATTTGATCAATGTAAGGGCTGAACTCTGACGGGATAGGAATACGGCTCCGGATTTTCAGTGATATATAACATCACATCGATCAGCTTATGTGAAATACTAATCTTTTCGTAGGTATAGTCACTGTGATACCATAGAAGAAAGATTTGAGATCTCTTGTTTGTCCTCAACATGAAAGTCAATGCAATCGTTTGTGGGCATGCTACAGCTTTCTGTCCTAACTAACTGCCGTTGTAATTAATTGGTGCCGACGCGTTCAGCTTCAATAAAAGTTTCACAACACGCAGTTGTGAACAGTTAAATGATAGTATTGCATAGAATTTCAAAAGACTAGTCCTTCTGACCGTGCGGTAAGTATAGTTAATTTTTATTCTCAACAGACAAAAATATGTGTATAACGGGGACAAGAACACGCCGTCCCTCAGATTTTGTCATTTTCTGAACAATATTTCAACTGCTAAGAGGGAACTTCTGGGAATTATGAATCGTAGCCGAAAAGGACTAGAGACCAATCTGTTCATTATGGTTGGGTTATATGAACTGAATAAAAAGCCGAAGGCTTAAGGTCGTGAACAGTCATTCCTTTGCTTGAGACCGTCACTACAAAGTCATCGTTTCGTTCAAAGTAAATCGTCATCTCAAACTGCTTAAGAGGGCTTTGCAATTGGGAATGAGATGACTATTTACCCACGTTCATATTTTCCCACCTGGATTCGGAAGAGTAGCCAGTTTTTACCTCTCTGTACAATGTTCCAGGCAAATTGTTGCTTCAGTGCAGAATATTAACTTTAATGACCGGAATTTCTTAGGTTCACTTACATTCATATCGTCAGTCGTGCAACAATGATTTGGTCTACCCGACCCAGTTAAATTTGTAGTCCCTGTGATCCACTAGGAAAATTGTTGCACCTAAAATCATTTCTCACCTAGACATTCACCTTTTGTCTGCACGGATTGATTGGTGTCTCAAACTCACTCATTGGTGAATAGAACTAAGTACTCAGTCAGACGGGGAGTAGTGGCTGTGGAAGAACGATGGAATGATCTTTCAAATTTCAAACCACGCATTTACTGCCAGTGGGAACTGGATACAAAACTGGTTCATATCTATCCACTCAACGTAATGAATCAACCAGCAAAGTACACAAAGTTTCCTTTCTCTCCATAGTCCACAAAAATTGAGTGTAACCCAGTTTGTGAAAATCAAAAGAAATAATGTTGAACTAGATTTTAATCACCACGAACTCACTCTTTCATTTTATTTCAGCGAAGATGAGCTTGTTGTTAAAAAGCTTTCAGTTGTTTTTAAGCATACCACCGATTGGGAATAAATCAAGGGTAACTCACTAATCACTAATCGCGTTAAATACCAATATCGTCTTCTGGTTCTTAGAATAGACGTTTTACCAACCTGAGCGATTACAATCATCTCTCCGGAACTAATCAGGGAGTAACTGGACGATGATGTGTCCAAAGAGCAATGCACATATTGATGGTGTTATTTTGAAGGTAAAAACATCCAATACATGGGTGGCCTACATAACTAGTGTAAAAAATTGGTGCACATTGTTCAGATTCTAGCTCGTTCATCTGTGATCCTGTTGCTTAGTATGCTGTTCTGCTAAGCAGAATTAACGACTGTTTTGTACTCACCTATTTCTTAATCCCCTCAAGTTTGTAGTTTCACCATTTTGTGATAAATGTTTGTAAAGTTCCGTTTAGAGCCAATGTGCTCTATAAAACTATCTTGGTGTGATAGCACATGTCCATTATTTTATATGGAGTAAACAAGTATATTCATAAAAACGCTATTGCGTCTTGGATACAATACCCATGGGGTGATTTTAAAAGTATGCCCTTGTATGAGAAAGTTTTCGATTGTACTTCCGTACAGGCAGATAAACGCTAAAATTTGAAGGTCGGCAATGATGAGATAACCAATCGCTGATAAAAGGACAATGTGCTTCTATAATCTTTCAATCAAATAACCACAAGATAGATAGCATCCATCACAGATTTTCAGTAGCAAAATAAATATATTTGCTAAATGCAACTAAAATGAAAAATAATTCGAAGGATATATCAAGAAGATGTGCACTTTAGATCAAGGTCATATTCTGCTGGTTGATTTTTGTTGAAGTAAAATTAACCACATCATTATTGTTAGAAACACTTTGGGTTATGACTTGACTTAGTGTGTTATAATTGAGTCCATAAGCTAATGAGTATACTATTAAAAAATTCGTATTATTACTACTGTACTACGATTGTCTCAAGTTTCCCGATATGTGTGTTAGTAAAACCAGTTACATTATACGAATAGTAATATACCACGAGTAGGATAAAGATGGAGGAGAACAACCGGCTGAATAGAAGCAACCATCTTACGGCAACAGTTTCACTCAAGTTAATTATATGCTGTTTCTGATGACATTTCAAGGTACACGTTAGCACTGTCCATTTGAGACTTCTGGTTATAGTTCTCATTTCTGCAGGCCAAGTAACCCAAGTAACTTCAGTTAAAAACAGGCATTAAGTGCTGAATTCTGTGGGTGAGTATTCATCAGGTATACTCACCTAAAGATTTTCATTTACTGACTTAACGAGCAGAGGTACGTATTGGAATTACGGCTGGGGAAAGCATGCTGTTTCAAAAAATCGGTGCACTTGTGGTAAGTATCTGAAAACAAAAGTTGCTTTGCAGACAGACAGTACCAAAAGCTGACTGTATTATTGAGAAATCTAAGCAAACTATGCAAGATATAGACCATACGGAAGGGTTGTGCAGGTTTCAACGCGGCTAGCATTATATGACGTGTTTAGCTGAGTAGGTGCGCTCAGATTATATCTCAGTTGACACCACTAAACAATTTCTCGCTTATTTTCAGAATTTATAATTAACTGAATAATAAACTGAATAAAGAGCATAATTACATCTGAAAGTATCCTTGTTTTCATGTATTTTCCTCTCACCTATTATTTCAGTGATTTCAGGTTTTGATTTGTTAATCTTTATCCCCCTTTCTTACTGTATGTCACAAAACAGCGGTCCTTCCTGGAAACGAGCTTTCTGAACGATTCAATGAAAGCATTTAACAGAGACGTGTGATAATTTGTTAATTTACCGCTCTGGGTTTCTTTGGATTTTCGGTTTGCCGGCCGTCAGATAAAAAGAGGCTGAAAATGAGGTTTCATTCTCAATATAATCTTTTGAGATTGTTCTTCTGACGTTAAAACAAACCTCAGCGGAACCATAACACATGAATTCAAATGCAGCGCCCAACTCGTACTGTATTCTGTATACGAAGGTCTTATAAGATTTCTGTTGAGACCATTACCAGATATCTTGTTCTGAAGCAAAACCTTCACATAAGTGAGTTGTACACAGACTTTCACTCTGTATTCAGCAAGATCCTATTACAAATCGTATACCAGAAAAGACATCGACAGGAACACTTCTCAGTTGCATAGCACATAGCCGAACAATTAAGTGTACTTTATTCAGCCCATCGTGAGACAAATGTTTGAAGTATCGGCTCACAATAATCGACAGCTTTCAAAAACGATCAAACAATCTGGACGATGTTGTACAGTCGAACCAGCTGGAGGCAGCAGCTAACCAGGGAGTGCAAAATATTCTCGCAGTACGAACTTCCTATGATAGACCTGGTCTCATGTGATCATATCCTACGCAGTATTCATGCAGATCGATTCGGATCAAGGTCAACAAATTGTGAAGGGTGTGTGTTCTCGCCATGTGGTCGACCTGACAAACGCTTTCCGTGTGTTGATGCATCATCGTAACCTGTCGTCCTTAAGTCACACGAGGAGATGCTTATCATGCGCAGCAAGCCAGTCCCCTGTGTGCAAAAGCTGTTGACATTGAACTTCCGTATGCCATGGTTTTGACTAATAACAGACTAGTGTACAAACTGACTTGATGTATGAACCTAATTCATCTAAATATTTTCAATATTCACCGCTGCTATGTGTAGCAAATGACGAGAACATACAAAATTGCACTATTATCTTGCAAAACCAATCACCTTGTAGTTCGAGAATACGTTTTGGTGACAAAGACTTGTGGGTGTGTTTGGCTTCTTCGTCAAGGACGGTCTTCATTTACTAAAGACTCTCAAGGCGCGGAAAACGTATGTATCGAGGAATCATTCAATTTTGTCAGTCCTTTTACCGTGCGTTGGTAGCAGGTGCCTACCATTCTACACAGCATGAATGAAACAATCCTGAATCTCCTCTTCTATATCACTTCTACAATTGACATTTTCAACCGTTTGAACTAGAGGCTCGGGTGGTATATATTTCAGCTAAAGTGTCCAGTGGTCATAACTCACGCAATACCTCAATGTAAAAGTCGGGTCGACGTTAATTTCTTCCTCTATATTGTCATTATACCATCAACAGTTGAAAAAGTCGATGCGACGTTGAATAAGTTGTGTTGATGGTCAAATTTGAAGCATGCAGTTGAAGGCCTTCCATACTTACTTGCCTAGGAAGGACTGAACTCGATTACGGAGGTTTATTACGGCATATAACTAACATAATTCTATCATCCAGCAAGACACCTCCTCAGTGGTTTATTGCGCATATACAGCACTGGATAAATAGCAATTGTATCTTTATACAGAATACATATTTTATTGTGCAGTGAATTAAACATTCGTTATGGAAGTTGAGTGATCACATAAATCCTTCGTTTGCATGATAACCATATCCCTATTATATTTGGTCATTCCGTAAACATTATGTCAATTACACGTACGATATTATAACTGGTACACCTGAGCCATGATTATTGCAATTTTCCTGATAAAGCAAGCTCAGAAAACAATATTAAAATGAAGTTGAAAGATTGCATCGTTATGATTTAATCAATGCATTAACAAGTAAAACCCATCAGCATAGCGCAAAATATATTAGTTTGTCTCCGTTCTGCTTGCGGTTTAGAAATATTTACGGCGATAGTCAGTTAAAGTAAGATACAAATTTTTATAGTAAAGTTTTTAACATATTTCCAGTAATGCAGATTAGGGAGTACTTGAAGTACTCAAGAATATTCTCTAAACAGGCGGGCTTACCGTTCATTGACGACAACGTTTAGCGACATAAATTTAAGTCTACCGTTACGCTACAAACAAGTTTGATAGTGTGTTTCTATAACAGCCATCTCAGCCAGGTTTATTCGATAAGTTGCATAGCCACTTGTTCAACAAAACGGCATGCCACGCCATTTCACACCACACACAAACACGGTAGGATTACTGTTGCCTACACTAAAATCATTGGTACTTGTAATACATTACAGTGTGGAGCAAACACACGCTAAACCTGGATTGTTCACCATAACTGGTATCAAGAACATTTTCATTACAACCCTTCGTTCTAAGTATATCACCTCAATAAAAAGCGATTGGTTATTCTTACATACGAAGGTATTCTACGGAAGTTACAGTCGGCGTGTTGACAACGAATGTTCGTTCATCAAGTGCTTCTAATTTATATTAAAAAAAAGTAGTAGTCTCGGACATTCAAATAATTTCTGCGGTACGTAAGTATCAAAAGTTTAGTGAAACATTCAAAAGCCACTGATTGTCACAACATAACTATTAGCCATACAGGAAATAAGTTCGAGAAAACTGACAAACATTTCGGCCACTGCTGCTGAACTGTTTTTTCGGTTCTCAAGATCTAAGTGTTTTTAGCATTCCTAGCTCCAAAGAGACAAATGAGCGTGGGTGCATGGTAAAGTCGATATAGACATGCATTGCTTCGTCCATGAAATTACTTTTTCGATTTTTATTACATTTGTTGGCGCCTTCTTGCATATAAAAGAAGAGGATAATCTAGTCACTCCTAATCCTGCCCTGATTCGTTCTAGAAAGGTCAAACGAAAGGTTAGCAATAATAGCACTTACTGTTAAAGATTCACATTATTGTTCCGGATAAACGCAATCCACGTTGTGTCCATCATATTCCGGTACGACCTACTGTGGTGAATCAAGATGATTTAGACTGATAAACTCCTTCGGCATTTGTGCAATTAGTTTTAGAAAATCTAAGATGCTGACAGCTCTGTAAGCTTCATGACTGACATACACATCAGTTTTACCACAAATGACTAGAAGAACCTGCCAAGTCTGTTTCGTCTCTTAAATGGTGTTTTGGAAATCCAGAGATTTTAGTTTTGACACAAAAATTTGTCTTCCTCTGAAATGGACATACTGATTCTGAGTTGTATAGCAACGTTACTTGCGCGCTAGGAAAAGCCCGAAAGAAAAGTTCGTGTATTCTGTTCACCTGCAGACGTGTGTTATTGACTGACTAACACAACGAAGTAAACAGACCACTGCAGCCAAACGAAGTAACTTCCAGTCCCATCTTATGTTTCTCGCAGCATTCTGAGTCAACACTATTTCAGTTTTTTACAACTTGCTCCCTAATTCACATGCTGCGGTTTGCTCATGCCGTGGGCTGAAATGTCATTGTTTTCAACGGAAGCGACCATTGATTAAGCAACACAACCATAGACGAAATAAACGATTAAACGTCTTGTTCGCCTTCGCGTGAATAACTGGCATTCACTGAGGAAGACAATGTCGGTTGTCACAAAAAGTAATCAATTTTTAAGTACATGTTTTGGCATGACAGTGATTAAACTTGTTTCAGCTCCGCCCACTTGATTGGTGTCCCCGCTAGTTGGCAGACACAATGAGAACTGGTGAAGTTTGGTCCATTTAGTATGGTAGGCGGTAGAGTTAGTCATTTTGTGACGGTTAACATATGTGATAGCACATCATACAATACTGTTGCGATTGTTGTATTTGGTGTGAACTGGTCGGCTGGAATAGTATTGCACTTTCTTATGGTATATGAGTGTATACAGATTGTTTAATTGCGGTGGGTATGCCTAGTGGTGGAAACCTTCTGTTCTAATATCTTGTGGAGTTTCTATTAGCAACACTAGAACCTTGTGCAAAATTTCAAAGACAGACAGAGTTTTGTAAAATAATATTCTACACATTATACTTTTACGTTACTTTGGCTGTCTGATGGCAACGCGCGAACACGTTTTTTTTTGTGCAATAAACAGTTGAACGGGGTTGGAGCGAAAGTTGCAGACAATGCCGATCACTGTGCATGTATGGCAATACTAGGTAGATTGTTGGTGACTAACTTGCATATTATGTCTATGAAATAACTAGATAATCCTAAAGGTACATTTAACTCCGAATATGTTATGTTAAACAGAATGTATCAGCAATCTTTACACCAGTCCATTTTTACGGAAAAGAATTGTGCAGTTGTGATCCGTCGAGGCGAAGATGGATAGACATTCGAAAATGTTCTGAATGCCTGCAACTTCCAAGCAGTCGGAATTTAGTGAATGAATGACTGTAGTGTACCGAATTTTCTGTAAACATTTCTAAAGGGTCACACTGAGACTCATAAACTAGAAGGCATATGATACCTCCTCCATAAACCGAAATAATTAAAAGTAGCCTCAAGGCAGTGTTTGATATATCGTTTCATTTTTCAGCATGTTCTGTTGAAATATTTTATTTCGTGACAGCGATAAAGTGCCTGTCTTTACTTTAAGTTACAACTCATTAATCGGAGGATTGATTCCTATGACCTAATTTTTAAGCTGTGCTTTGGGTGTGTTTACTTTTTGTACGTATAGGGTTGTCCAGTTACCCTCGGGTAAGAGACAGTAGACATGAAAAACGGTCAACCCAAAGCCGTTCAGTACTGTTTTTAAAAGAGGACCAAATAATTCACCGTAAAATTTAATGGCATCCGACAACTGTGCTTCCAACGGGTTTTCCATGATGGTGACTCTAGCGAGCGCACTATGAACAATCGTTATATGACGAATGTTGATAGAAGTATATTATTCCACGTCGACCCAATCACACCCTAATTACTAGTTGCAAAAAGAGACCCATCGTTAAGTTAATTCTTGTGAATTGCATAATGTATTTTTACATGGTATTTTTTCATCCCATTCGTGACAGCCGAGATGTACTGCCGGATAACCATGTCCGGTAGGTTGCTGTCAGCAAGTTGCGCAATGCCCACACTGGTTATTCAAGGTAGCCAGTGCTGAAACAAAGCCTGATCTGCCTACATTAAATTCGGAAGGGGAAACAAATTTAGCTTATCACTGGGATGGATTCATCCGTCTATTTACTGTTTTAACTAGTTTCCTCACAATTTTTCTTGACGGATAGAATTTAGTTTACGTTTAACATACAACCATAATCTGAATTCTAGCAGCGTGTAAACTCCAATGCTAATTCAAAACGTTTAATTTTCACAATTCACGACTTAACACTTGGTTTTTGCCTTTATTCAGATACGTTGGCAACGTTGACTTTTATATTCGAGCCGCAAGCTTAGAGACAAATTCTGAGTTTGTGTAATCACTGAAACAAATGGTAAACGTGTATCCGCAAACTAAAGGCTGCAAGAATAAATTAATCAATGATTCGCGAGTTTGTGATTAGTAGTTTATTGTTTTTTATCAGCGTAAGCCTTTAAACAACTGATTCAAAATTCTAGGAACTACTCCGGAAGATCAAGTTAGTTGTGCTATGCTTTTACTACAAGTCTATTTGTAACATTTTGCACAATACTGAATTTTTTAAACGTAGCAATAAACTGAATAAATAAACTATGAAACCGTTGCCTTATCTTCACTTTCTTTCGTTATGTACAGAATAGTCTTGCTGGTTTGTTCACTTCTTGATGTGTCGTCTTGTCTTGAAGCAGGAGAAATAACAAAAGTTCAAATAGTTTAAAGCTGCACAAGGATTTTCGAACAAAAATTACACAAAAAGAAGTCAATTATTTTCCTGATCTGACAATACGCAACAATGTACATAGAATTATCATTTAGTAAAAAAACAAATGGTGAAACAGGTCCGTACGAGCATCTTGTCATCGTGATAAACAGAGTTGAAAAACAAATGTGATGGAAATGTAGGCAAAAGTTTCACAGTAACGGTTGGCAGACATGTTGAGGGTACACAACGAAACATTTCTCAAAACTTACTATGGTTTCCTTTAAGATATGGTGAGATCGGCTCACACTTAATTGACACTGATCATCAAATAAATCTTGAAGAAGAGTTCCGAATAATCAATACGGTTTGCCACGCCCTCTCCAGAGCTGTCGAAGTGCGAATGTTATCAACACCGAGGCTATTGGCGTTGGATCTCACAACCCATGCCTGTTCATATATCATCCGCACTCAGTCTGCGTAATTGTAAAAGCTTGATAAGAATTACCGAAAAACAACTCTCTGCAAAGTCGTCTGATCAGTAGATTTTCTGAGTCAGCGCTTGAGGGCATGTCAGTAAAGCTAATGTTTTGCTACTCGCTACACAAAACGGTCGGCAAAGTCGCATTCAGGAGGTTTCCCAAATCTGGCTTCCGCGATCGATATATCTTCTATGTGTAACTTTTTCTTATGAGAAGGGTTTTGTGTGTTGTCATCGGAGATGAAAGTTACACATGGCAATTCTTTTGTTAGAAGATAACCTACGGGGAAGTAAACCCAATCACATGACGGGCACTGATCAGTAATCATTCACTAACAATCTTTCAACAAGCTTACATGTAAAAGCAAGATGGACAGTAACACTCGCATGTACGAAATAGCAAAGAACTAACTGTGATCGTCACAATATAAGACGCAGTAGTCGTTTGTCTTTCACGTAATTATCCCAAATTGGGCCTCGCAAACGACGGGGTTCCTGGCATAATTAGACACAGTCCTAAAACATATTTGTAATGAAAAGACAAGCTAGTACTGGCATATTACACGATATTCGCTCAAACTGATTTAATTGTATTCTGTCAACTACGTACTACAGGAATGAAATTTTGAATCAGATTATCGTTTACAAAGAGTGTTTTATTGAGTATGGAAATGTTTACCAGCACTAATAGCGTACTGCTAATTTGATGAACAACCTTTTTAGGGTATTTTGTAATTTTTCAATCTACAGTATGATGTGATGCAGCGAAATTTGTTCCAACAAAGATCGTTCAGCAGACAGTTACTAGCTTATCGTTTCGATTTTGCTTCGAGCAAAACTTGTTTTAATTAGTTTTATATGCTTACCCTTAAAAAGCAAAGTAAAGATCGAACGTTTTCTGGTACTAAAAACGTTTTCGGGCTTGATTGGAAAAGAAACGAAGTTTGCCCACTCATACGGATTAGTAAGCGTATTTTCTCATGTCTTGAATAATATTGGGTGGAGTGCATGCTATTAGGGTGACACTAAGTATCACAACATTATATGCTGATACGAAATATTGCTAGTATTCGATGTTTGTATAAGGTTAAACAATTTTGAATGAATGAGAACTACGTTCAATCTCACTGCCAAACGGATTTCGATGATATGAAGAAATATACTATGTTTCAGTAGTTAAGATCAACTTTGCAGGAACAGACAATTAAATGTACCATTTGCTCAGCAGCATAGGAGTAAACGATCGATAAGTCATTCAGCCTACATTCAAAAACAAGAAATTGACCTATTAGGTCACGTGGTTGTATATGTTTCAACGATGGGTGTAACTTTGGCGTACCATTATAATGAAAGCAGGAATCTTTTAAACTAAGTTCTTCTCACCCGTCCACATCACTCTTTTGTATTTGCCACTGAAAAGTATCAAACTTTACCACAGTTAAAGTACAACTTGGATTTGCGTCAACTTATTGACAACCTTACTTAAGTCGACTCAGATAGTTAGCAGCACAGAAATAGCTAACAACATTTTTGTTGTCATGAGTTAAGTACAATACAAACGAGTGATTGTTACGCTATGAAACGGTTTAAAATCAGAAGTTCATAAGCATTTTGGTGTCTCACCTCGAAAAGACTTACAATGTGCCTCAGAGTTTAATACGACGTTTGCTTATTCGATTAATGACATTTTCAAGTATACCCACACTTAAGTGCACTTTTGCCTAATAGCCCCATTCACTCGACAAACCGTCTGGTAAAACCATCTGTTGCAATAAACATATGAACACTAAGTCCTGTGCATTGGCGGCTAATTTTAGACCATTTTGTGAGAAAGCCACCCAAGCATAACAATTTGTTTACTGACAAGCTATTATTCCGTCTTCTAGATTTTATGCATGCCAGAAGAGTCTTATCAGAGTATCACACGCTTAACAACGAATATACTCACACACAGCATCATCAGAATAGTAACTGCTGCGAAATTGTAGATGGTAACGCTGCTTGTGAGAAGAAAACTCATAATGATGGGGCTTGTTTCTAGTGTTTTCTGTAGGATCACTAATTTTTCTCATTGAAAAGGCTTGCAGAGTGCCAAACTATCACCTCGTGCAGGTATCTATTTTAGCTTTCTGGTTCGAACAGTGAGGCAGCTAATAACTCTGTCTGTCCAGAGTGTCCATTCTGAATTTGCTTCATTCGATTGTGCCATAATGCGTCACCAGGTAGATCAAGTAATAAGATCTTCATCCCACAATACTCGTTGTTTTTTTACAAATAATCGGAAACTATTCATGGCTACCTTTCATCGACTTTTGAAAAGGAGTCGTTAATGTTATTCATCTTGTTGTCGTTAATTATGAGTAAAATTAGAAAAAGTCAGACGGAACACGATTCAACAAAACTGTAAAGTAGTTTGACGGATTCGGTAAATTAGGAGATCCAGTTTCGAAAACTTTTGACATCGGCTGAATTAGAACCATCGACAGGAAAGACATTCCCAGACGAAGCAGCAGAGCTACAAAGCCATACTAAAAGCCCAGAGAATGTGCATTTGATCCCAGTTGTCCACCTAACCAACTGTGTCATATGGAATTCACCAAATGGTCCAGAAGATTTTGAGCTTCCAGGGTGTATTCGCAGATTAGCTGACAAGGCATGGCTTAAATATCGTTGCTTCTCTACTTCAAATGCGATGAGGTTCTGTCAAACCGCATGACAAATTACGTGTAGTATGGCAGATTGTTCTTTTGGTGAACACAGTGTTGGGCACCACATGTTGCTTGTGCCGAAACCTATGGCTTGCTAAATTACAAGCAAGACCGAACAGACCGAAACGAAATTAATGTCATTGATTCAAAAATGTGCGCTATAATTTTTGGTAAACCGTACCAACACAAGGAATCAAAACACAAAAATTGTGAATGTGAGTGGGTTCATGTTGAAGTCACCGACGAACCTCTCAGAGAACGTGTGGAAATTTGTCACTGCGTTGCTGAATAACAGAATCTAAATGTTCCGGCGACTTTTTACGTAGACATCAACAAACATTACGTGCTTACATACGATTATCCTTTTACCAAAGCTGTGAAATTCTCAGCAACTCAACAAACGCTAACTTGCGATCAGTTCGTTTACCGTTGATTGCCCAAAACGGAATCCTGTCGGCTGATCACTGAGGTTTCAGTGAAGATTTGGTCCGTCCTAACTGGACAGCTCATAACATACTCCCTACGTGCAAATCTACTAAAGGCTTCCGTGGTTAACAATGTTTGTAGATGATAGTAGCAAAAAGAACCGTCCAGTTTGGTAATCTGTTTACATGTGGCGAACTGCAACGGACTAATGTCGTGCATAAAAGGTAATAAATGATGACAAGTAAACTGCACTTCGGTGAATAATGATATTAGGAAGGCTTACAACATCAAACCTACATTTGGAAATAGTCAACCAATAACATCATGCGGTAGTAATATCGTGCTTTCATCGAAGACAAGGACGTTGGAAACTTTTATCCCTGTAGAAGTGAACCATATTGGTGAGCACATTGGAAACTTCTGCGTGGCCCTTAGCTGCATGGCCTCGTAAGTAAAACACGAGTGGTCAGATATCTGCGATGAATTCCACCCACATCATCCACAAGATGGGGACACTACTTAAGAATTTTACAGTGTGCGGTGGATAACCTTTTCGTGTGTACGATAAAATGACCATGAAATGTCAAGTGCATGTTAAAGACATCCCCGTCGAGCAATTCCTTCCAAAGATGTGCGAGGTCGAGAAGTTTTGTGCTGAGCTTACATACATAATATATGTGTGTATTTATTTTGATGAAACCATCTTCTAATCGAATCTTTTAGTTTCTCATAAACAGGTTGCGACCAGTTGAAAAGTGACATACCTTGACTGCTTAGGGTCCTGTGTTTACTTCTTTGAGTGAGTCGCCTGCAGCTTGTGTACATTTCCACTCACACAATTAAAGGTCACAGGCTTAAGCGATTGGTTGAAAATTCTTCTGATCACATGACGGATTAATTTTCCTCTCTTAAAGCACAGGCAACATTTGTATCAATAAACAGTTTTTTTGGCCCAGTTAAACAAAGGTGACTTTCAACCCAACTTACTGTTAGCTTCGTTAGATTTTCTTTACCAACTTAATCAGCTCTCGATAAAGTTTGTTGACCAGACTTCCATAATCCCTACCCGTATGCCCGTGAAATCAAGATGGTTTGTGAGTTTGCACCTAAAAAAGTATGCTGCAGTATATCCAACCTTCCAAAGTGATGGTATCACATGCATGATTTGTGTAACACGCTTGCCTTCTTTTCTACGCCTAAAGAACAGCACGTTTACAAATGTGGAACATACTAACAATAAGAGGGTTTGGTATTTTTCCCCAGTTAGTCAAATGCACAGTTCTCAAGTTGGAGTTTATTACCAGTTTGTTCTCAAACAAAACCGTCACATTACCTACCCAATTAACAAATGTAGCTTTATGACGAAGGGATTCCACGTATAATGCTTTTCATGAATAGTATGCCATCCTTCTAATTTGTCCGGGTTGTTAGTACTTCGGCTGCGTTATCGAAGCAAGCAACATAAGTGATCATCGGAAATCCGGATACGTGTGGAGGGGCTGCACAATTCTGAGATGTGCTTGTATGTGTTAATATTTTGTTTCTATTTCTTAAACTTTATGAAAGCAAGTACCTACCGAAAGTCAGTTTTGATAGGTAATCAAACTTGAATAGTGCTATAAGAGATGGGCCCTGTTTGCTTCAGTTATGATCCTGAGTATATTACTTAGGACGATCATGGCTGGTGAACTCTGAGTATATTGATTATTTCTATGTTGTCTTCACACAGAGAAGTCAAATTGCCGTAATTCGTCTCACAACACTTTCTCTCCTAACCGGAACGCATCTGCAGATGTTTAAAGCCAGTCCATTCGCTAGTATTTATGTGACGTATCCCACTAGGTCGTGGATTTGCCTGTCCACAATTAAGTGTGCGCGTATCCATCCGTTTTGCGTAGTACAGGTGAATGGGTAAAATCGGGTAGGCGTTTTTCTGGGTGCCAGAGAATGGAATGTGGGCAATAGAACTTGGCACACATTCTTTCCAATCGCAGGAAACGAGTAGACCAAGTGCAACGGGCCTACAAAAGGCGATTGGAAATTCACAGATGGTATCACAGGCTATAAATGTTGAATACAGAATGAGCGCAAAAGTTCAGGCCATTTTAGTTACGCGTGTGACATCGCAATGGCGCAAAGCTCGCACAATGGTCATCTCTTATCTCAACAAGCAATGAACGGATACGATGTTGTATCTAACTCGAATGGTCGCGTGAATGGGACCGTGTCGGCATTTCAAGATATTACTGCAAAACCTGGAAGATTTATCTGTCGGTGAGTGACAGCTTTCATCTATTCAACAATCTTCCAATCCAAATTTGTACACACTCTATCTGTTTGCGGAAGTACACATATGAGCTGAGAGATTACAGACGCCAGAATGTTCAGTGATCGCAGCACTTTACATGTACCAAACATAAGTTTGAATGGTCGTATTGCTTCGAGTGATGCAGTCATCATGAACGGTAGTTCATAGACATGATTTTTTGAAAACCTTCATCTGTTGATGTTATATATCCGTTTTCCCCCTCGGTCCACTGATAGTGTTCGTGAATGTGTTGGGCAATTGTACGGTCAATCAATGGTTTCTGTTGAAAGCCTGTTGATATACTATAACTAACGTTTGAGGGTTCCACAATTTTGCAATAAAAATTAGACTTCGAAATCAAACCTCTCAATCTAATTTTTCGAAGCAAATGAAATGTCGACAACCTGAGGCTAACAAAAAACAAACCACCAAATTATACTTGGAAACTTAGCAATAATGCGATCAATCGAGAAGTTAAAAAATAGATAAATCTATTTGCAGAATGTCTCTTATGATTAGTTTTCTGTTTAAACTGTAGCTGTGAAACTCACAGCATTTGATACATAATATCGAGCGAATTCCATCGAACGTTTTATACTGCAACTCACCAAAAACGGGCAGATAAATGACCCATCAGATCATAAGTCACTCAGTCGATCGAGCGAGCTTTAGCGTCTACATTGTGATTTAGTGAATGTTATAGCTATTATGGTGCGCCACTTTGCTAAAAATTCCTTAATAATTGTTGAAGGTACCCGAGTTTTGCATAATGAAAACAACCTTCGTACAGCGTTTCCTTTTAGCGTATAGCACTTTTGTTTGTCATTGGTGTATCACTTATACTTTGTATTCCTGGACGTTTCGGTGAATAGCGCAAGTTCATCGAAATAACTGTTATGTTTTGCTTAAACGAATACTCGATTCAACGGATTTTTTTGTTCGTTTATTTTCCGTACATGTTATCGGAATACAAACGAAACGGATAGTTGAACGAATGCCTCGGCATAACAGTTATCACAGTGATGAAAAAGAACGCCGGAATCTAACGTACGATGACTACAACAGGAACAATGACAAAGCGGTTGCCCTCTGCTCTTACAAATATCACCTGATCTATTCAGCTGGTGTAGTGTTAGACAGATTTGTCATGGCTATTGATGCGTGTTCACGTAAAGTGCAGAGATACATTCGCGTTGTGCAGATTCTATGCGCTCAGTTCAGCAAGCCAGCAGAGTAAGGTTAACCGTTTGAGTGCTTTCTACCTGCTTCAGAAATTCACATGTTAAATGTTAACTGAGAATGCTCAATCAAGACCGGAAAGCATTATTAACGGTAGTAAAATATTAAACGACGAATTAAAGTGAACAAAACCTACCGTAATTTTGTACCGTTTTGCAGCATATTTTGTGAAACATCTATCCTTATAGAGGATGAGTTTGATGTTTGGCATTTATACAATGTTTAGTCTACTTTGGCACAAAACACATCCAGCTCAACTTGTTTCTGTGTTCAATTGCTTTTTAGTGGCGTCTATCCGGACGTAGTTCATCTGTACGCTGAAAACGGCTATCTAATTTGGATAGACCCAGCTGCGAGTTTGCAAGTACTCTTTACCTACGGTGATACAAAATGTGACTTCCTGTAAGCTTTTTTATAACGCTTCTTGCAATATTTAAAATGCCTTTCATCATGATGATGCACGGTTTTGCGGCCCACAATGTAACGCGACTCAATGTACTTGTAAAGGACATCTCACGTTAAAACAATGTATAGTTTTGTATTGAATTATATACATCGTAACAGGTGAAATTATTCTTCGTAATTGTTAAGTTCTTTTAAGAATTGTATTCAACGATAATCGTACATCACATTTGTCACGGATTTTGAGTCCGTCAAAAAATGTTTACATTTAAGGATAAAGTGGACAAATAAACATTGTCACATTGTCCGATAATATATTCAGAAAGTATCATGATGTAAATTATATTTCATTTCTAGTAAGCTGTTAACACTGGCTTATAAAAATAAAAGCATCCATAAAAGTTATTCCGTTTACATTCTATTATTTTCACTTCTTCAGGTGTTACTTAGAGCCAGAGGTTGCGGGGGTTTCAATTACCAGCCTCGAAGAACCAGCCCCTCACGATCGACGTGTCGTCGATAGATTCCATCAGAAAGTGAAGCCATTCCATTCCGGATATTTGGCTTCTGCTGCTGGTTCAACGGGAACACGTCATTCTTGTCTTCAAACCGTATTAAACCCTTACTCCTATGCAGTCGACTCTGTAGATGGTCATTGCCTCATCGAACTCAGAGCCTTGAATGAGAATCAGCTTAAAGAAGTCAAGGAACCAATTACACGACCATTCAAATTGAACTTTCAACTTGTTCTTTAGTGCATTGGCCACTGATTCGAAAAACACAACAAGGCCTGCATGTGACATCACAATTCATATGCCATTTTCGAGGAAAGGCTCCGAGTTACGTCTGCAAATTAATTTATTTTCTTTATTTATCAAACAAGAGAAACTCAGGTCACTACCACAAAATTTGTATCTTTGCGTGGTGGTCAATCACTTGTGACACACGCAATAACGTCGAGAACTTTATCGATATATATATATATATTGAAACGCTTGTATTAATCTTTCACACTTCAACACGATGAATACATTTGAGGTATTTATGTCATTGGCTGATCAAGAAACGGTGATTTCGTGGGATATCACATAAACATAAGTACAAAAGCTAAATGTTATTCTACTCGGTTTCAAAAAGGTCAAAACGGAAGTGGTTACTTTTGTAAACCTCTTGTGGCAAATATAAAAGGTGATTCAGCAAGTATTTTCAATTTGGACCGAGCGACATAGTTCAGGTCTAATTCCAAATGCAGGGTTTAAAATACTGCTGATTCTGTAATATCTGACGTGCTTCTTCATATACGTAATCTTAGTTATATCTATCAGATTAATCTCATAAACAAGCGTATTCAAAAGTAAAGAGAACAGATATATTCGAGATACCACTCAGAACTTTCAGACGACAATACCATCTGAATTGTTGTGCTGGGGATGAGATGCGTCCAGTGTGGTCACGTGGTAAGCTTTACGTGACATATGTCGAAGTGCGTTTCAATTATGTTTAATGGATTGTGGCTAGGTTTGTCTTCTCCATATTCTAACCAAGACTACACCGTTATTCGCAGTCACATCAGAAACTACACCTTTTTGCTTTTTATTCCGCAGTGGTAATCGAATAAAGCGTTCGGTGAACAAAAGAGAATTGGCAGTTTTATACAATCTGTAAATACCTTATGTGTTGAGTAAAAACGCAAACCTACCTTTTCCAATGACTCTCAAGATTTTTACTGAATAAACTCACCGAACATATTGCACACCTTATAATATTTCCAAGCGTTTATACACGCTTGATATTTACCTGAATGAGTTCATACATTGGAGGCTGGTTTCAGTTTATGAATGAAAGTTTTATTCAGGTGCCCTCGGACCGCGGACAATTTTGTTAAACCAACTCTGTTTTGAAGCTATTTACATTAAGTCCACATTTCATTCTGAATATTGTCATATAAATGACAGGCATTTCATTTCCTACATACTTATCTGTATTCTGACCGTTCTTCACTGAAAACTTCTGCCTACAAATCTGTGTTATTATTGTTTAACCATGTACCAGTAAATAGGTGGAAGCTTTTATAATGAAAGTGGGACAAAACAATTTGGCGCCAGCAGGATTTTTATAAGGTGATTTGAAAATAACATTTAGCTCTCCACTTAAATTTAAATGAGATACTAGTACCAAAAAATCAAATGTCCGATCCTCTGAATCTATATTTACTCTCCCATCGCTTCAACAACTTCCCGAAGTTCATGACTTTGGACGTAGCAAACGTGACGTCAGCCGGTGCAACTGACTACACGTCACGAATTCTAGGAGCTGCATAGTTCCAGTTGGCCTGTGTAAACACTATAGGTCAAGACAGTCGGAATTGACGCAATTTTGTAAGCTTGCTGGAAGTGCAAACACCTGTCATATATGACTGTTGTTTAAGGATGTTAAGTCGCATACGCAGTCTTCAGGTTCCAGTCAATGGATATCACAGGACATCGAATCAAACTAAACTAAACAAATCGGCTTTAGACATTCGCCCGAACTGTTTCTCATCGGCCTAAAAGTACCGAGTTCAACAGGCAACACCAAGCCTACATTTTTCGACTCACCGATCACTTATGTCAGCTTTGTTAGTGCGTTTATAGACTATGTATCACACAGCACGAGGAAGCAATTATGTTTTGCAGTAAACTAGCAATATTAATCTTGATGCCCGTACGGTTGAAAACATCGTTGCAAGATTTAATCGGTCATTTTCCCGCGAAAGAATGATAAAACCAGATCTTAACCCGAAGTTGAACATTTAAATGAATGCAGTCAGTAATCTGTCTTGTCATTTGGAACCTAGGTCAACATTATCCTATCAGCTTTTAATAGATTTTTCTCAAAGAATCAATCCAAGCTGTTCGGCAGGATAAACTTGATGGAAAATGCCAAGAACTGAATTCTTACAACCCGACGTGCCCATTATTAATGATTACAACTCTCTGAAGGTTTTCTGCATCTGTGAGCAAATGTTCATTTCATAATACAATGTTTTGCGTACGTTTCGTAATTAGAACGATAGAGTCATAGTTATGAGAAGAAGTGCGTAGCAAACAAGCTTGTTTCCAGTGTTTCATCAACAGGCTAAATACAATACATTTATGTGGGTTCGACAGGGGCAGTACGTCAATAGGGTGAGGGATGGTAATTATTAATGTCAAGTTAATCAGACTCATCAAGTGTTTTTGGCAGATAGGTGCTCCTACGTAACGCATCGATCCGGGTTTTTGAGGCAAGGCCACGGGAGTTTCAATGTGTTGACAAGGCGTTTTCGTGAACATAACGGGGGTGAGTGTAATCGAATTACTATGGCTTCTGCGATGGCCAATAAACGACCTTTGACCCACTTCGATTGCACTCCGCAGACCCGATAGATCGGTTTGAACGAATCATAGTTGTAAAACGGTTTTCACTTGCTGGATGTTTAAAAGAACGGCTGCAGAATATGCAACTGTCACAGTCAGCCACTTTGGAATAGCTAATCCAGCATCATCTCTTTAACGTCTGGTTTACCACTGTTCATCCATTGGAATTTTGTATTAGTTAGTTACCTGGTTGTATTTACAGGCCAACACACATCATTCCATGAAACATTTTTATAGTAGCCAGAAAGACATTTGTGATGTACGCAGACTACAACGGCTTAACCTTTTCAAAATATTACGTATTACGAAGAAGAAGCAAAACAGGGGGCGATTGTTTTGCTGTTTCAAATTGAGCATTTTTTGTTTTAGTGGAAGCCAACATTTGTTTGTTTGTTTTTTTCTGTGAAATACGGGGTTTACATTTTACTGTATCTTGCCTTCTTCTAAACTTTTCCGGACTACGCTTCATCCCTAATTAGCAAACCGATTTTTACATGGTAGAAAACTATTTCAACCAACACTTCATGGATGGTATGCATAATGTGCACCTAGTCACGGCCTTTTACCAGCCTACGTATGTGACTGATTACCTTAAACGAAGCCACTCCATGAGAGACGGCACGAGAATATTTACAACCAGCGAATTGCTTAGGTCAGTCAGGTGGTTGGTGAAACGCGGAAAATGTCATACCTTACCTGTTCAGACCAACAGTCCCCAAAGACGGTTGTGTAAGTTACACATTTTAAGTTCTGCAAGTTCTTGATCAACAGGATAAGACATCGTGATGGTTATACAAGACTAGCATTTTATTTGCAGTTTGACGAATTTTGTAATGCCTGCTCTTTTAAGTTGCAGAATTACGTTTGAAGGTTAAGTTTATAGTATGTGTAAATATTGTGTTCAAGTACACCTAACTATCAGGGAGCAGCTCTCTGTCTAGCATTATTATGTGACTGTGATCAAAGTAAATATCCAGGTTGAACTCGACAACTCGGCTGCTGCCTACATTAACCCATGCAACAAACAAATGCTATCTGTGGTACAAGCGCTGAAGAACAGATGTACAACTTAATTGTTTCTGAGGCATGTGGGAAATGTACATACCAATGGCACACAACAACTTCCTTAGGAAAGTCCATCAAGACGAAACATTTTCACGGACAGCTCCAATTGGTCTTCTCGTCCGGAAATTATGTAGAAATTTAAGGATCCAGAAGTACTGGTCGAGGAATACTAACAGAGGTAACATTTCTGGCCTCAGTTTGTCAAGGTTTGCACACACAGACCAGTGCATTCAGTAGTGCAGCCAACATAAGGTGGTCACTCTTACCATTTTTCAGATAGTAGGGATTGCGCAAAAGGAGTCACAGTACAATATAAATTGCTGCCATATTCAACTGTCAAAAACCTACTGCGCAGGTGGTCCCCAAATCTGAGTCACGATACCTTGAGCAATGCACAGTTGTCAGCTTAGGAACTATAACCGTCAGGTTTCAACCACATGTCGAATGTACACCAACAGTCAGCAGCAGCAATAGACGTTGGGGAAATAGTCAGTCGGTGCAGTGACTATTCCTGGAAAAACAGTAATGAAGTTTGTGTACTGGCAGTCCTAAAAGAGTTCGAAAACATTTGATTACCACTTAAGAATAAAATCTACCTCCCCGAAATAATTTGACTATCACATGCAAGCGGAATGACAACTTTGAATAATGTTATATATATTGACCTCTTTACTGTCGAATAGCTAATGTTATATGCTCAACGTTCAGGGTCCAAATGAGTAACAGTGCATTAAATGAAACATCGATCAGCCAAAGTACCAAGAGTACTGTGGATTTCACTTTTGTGATTGTGGTTCCAGATGGTTTTGCAATTCGTCATTGTTACAGGGTCATATTGTTGACAACTGTCACGCTTGAATTAAACTACTACATTCCCTTTGATTGTAAAACCAAAATTGATCTGCGTATCCATGATTACCTGCCGAGTGCTTATTGAACTTTGGACGCTGCGCAACCTACTTGTCAGGCCCAATTTATGTTGGCTTGATTTTAACAGCTAAACGAAGTTGCACTTAATTACCAATTTAGTGAGTAAAAACACATTCACACAAATATTTTTAAAAACATTTTCATGTTGTTTAAAGCCGCCCTAACTTGTGTGAGTGAATATTTTACAACTTTTGCCACCTAGTTATGTTGTACAAATATAACAGGACAGAAAGTAAATATCTGAATCCCAATGTGCAGATGTTCATGCAGGTTTGGTGGAACGACTGGAGAAGTTTTGGGAAGAAAACCCTTCTGACTAGTGCCGTATGCCAAACCTTATTTTTGCAAAAATTCGACACTGTTGGTGAACTTTTTAAAAGACGACTGCTCAGTAAATTAAAGATGTGACAAGAGTAGGCTAACCAGAGTTTTTTACGGGTTTAGGCTTATGGCTTAAGTCAATAAAAAGAGCATCCTAGGTTCGAATAAGTTTCGTGGCAATTTGTGTCAGACTTCAATTCAAATCGTAACCACCCCAGTATTCGTAAACGTGGAACGATAAAACTGATAAGAACAGTTAGAACATTATTCGTTTTGAAAATTTTAGGCATAAATCATTATTTCAAGCGAGATTCGGAGTGGTCAGAACATGCTCAACCTGGAAGAATATACAGTTTACACCAAGAAGGCGTTCTGTTGTAATACATCTTGCATACCAGTCACCTCAACATACATTTGCTGTTTATCTACTGAACAGTGCGAAAAGTTTATAACATATTGTTTGTTTGCCGAGCCACCGATTGCCCATTAGGTATCTTATATATAAGCTGCAGTATCTTGCTGTGGTCTGTTCAGGTCACACAACAGGTAAAAATAATCCTTACTTCACACAGCGGACCATCAGTGTCAACAACAAACAGCTGTTTATAGTTAATTAAAAAAGTAAGTCTCTTAGAACACCCTCTCGAAAAAGAAAACAACAGCACTAACCGACGGCTTGTAAGTTCAGTGGAAAACTGTTTAAAAGGTGGGAGGGAGGTAAATATTCATTATACTGAGGACAAATTTCAGTAAAGTTTGTAACGTTTTATTTACAAAATCTAGTACGTTACGGCAACTTTGAGGCAACCTACAACAGTATGGATTAAGCAAACATCTTGTTAGTAAAGTTGCTAAACGGCGGAGCAGATTTCCGTGTGTAATTCCACATAATTAGAGCAATATTCTATCAACTGGCCAGTTTTACGTTTCCTATCTTGGATATTTCTTTGTCACACTTTCCAAGCGTTCATCTGTTGATTACCACTCATCCACCAGAGTCCAGTTGATAAGTGTTTGGATTAACACCCTTGAGAGATCGATTGTAGGTTCAATGTTGTATGCTATTTTTCGAAATTATTTCTGTCACCTGCAGCTCCTTCATGAGTTACTTTGGCAAGCTTAGCTTTTTTCTTTATCTACTAGTGCCTGAGTGCCTAGTCTATTCGACAAATGATGATGGCATAACTTCACAAGAGAAAGCAACGCAACCAATAATCGCTGATCAGTTTAGGGGCATTATCGTTGCGTTTATCCATTCTGAAACCCGAAGTGACCAGTGATGTCGTATCACTAAATCAACGATGTCAGCTTGGTGTAGCGAAACCTTTCGACTCGATCTACATCACTTTTTCGTAGTAATCTGACACAAACGCATGGTTTGTCTTTACCCCAGTTATTTGTTCCATATGCATGATTTTACCATTTTGGCTGTGCTGTTGACGGAAGTTGTTTCTAGGAATTTTCAGCCAAACGCAATGTTTTGAGAACAGTATTTGCATCTGAATGGATGTTTTTTAAAAAGAGCAAACACCAAACCGAGTATGCGGATAATGATAAATGAGACCAACCTTTTCAGGAGGAGAAAAGTCAGCTTACAATAATTCAGACGTTCATACAACACACGCTTGTTTTATAAGACGTTAATAACGAACAACTGGATAACAAACAAATATGGAAAAATTATTACGATGACGATTTGTAACGTTCAACATAATCGGATTCGACTGATACGTTTCTACGTACTGCATTGCTATCATTCTGCTATGTTGTACTTTGACAGGTTTCCATCGGCCGAACAACCTCTTAACCAGAAAGAATAAAGCGACTTGCTGTTTGTGTGGATTATTCGAGAAAACTTGTTTACGTGCTCTATGATAAATGAAGGCCCGATATCCACTAGGCATGCAGATCAGTCTTCAAATCAAATCTTCCACTTCTGTCATTCGAAACTGGAAACTCCCGCAGCTTCGTGAGTGAAATGAGTTTTCTTGTAAAAATATTTAATGACAAACACGTACTGATTGATCAAGTAAAATCAACTGATGTCTGTCAGTATGCCACAGTCTAGTTCGTATGTGTTGCTAAATGCTAGCGCGTATTAGAAACTCTTGATAACCCAAAAAGTATTATTTGATTTTTCTTGAGCAAGCCATCAACTCACAGAACAGTATACTCAGAGAGGGAAAAATACTCTCAACTACCGGCATACTGACACCATCTTGAATTTTGAAAATACACACTCAATTCGTTCGGTTTCCTAAAATCTTGCCTTGAATTACCAGTCAACTTTTCACGTTCCAATCTATCATGAATTGTTTCGGCCCTTTTCTGCTTAAAATGTTAATTTTTATGAGATACCGACAAATTTAACAAACGAACACAGAATGTTTCCATAGGCTACGTAGAATAGTTAAGAAAATCAAATAACAGTATTCTTAAGGGTTATGTGCAAAACTCCCACTAAAAACTCGTAGCTATATAACATATCTTGTTTCATTCGCGGTTAGAGCTTACGCAGGTAGTTTACGTTTATCTTAGTGCGGCAACTGTGCACTATGGAAAACCTTCAGGAAGAATATTGGATTTAAGCGGGATTGTCAAAATCAGCACCCATTGAGTTTGGCGTGTTTGAAAGTCAGTTCCACCGTGACCGCAGCTTCGAGTAAAATAAGCAACGAAGTTGTTCAGATGAAAGCATGATAAGTACATGAATTTTGAATGCTATCCGAACTCAATACCACGCGACTAAACCAACATATGGGTGATTTCGTTTTGCTGAGGTTTTGTCCTCAACTTAGTAAACGGCAAGCACAGTCATACACACAAATGACACTGACTCACCTTATCACAGTATTTCAACTAAGAACAACCCGACACGACAAAAATAACAAAGAACGCAAGCCGGCCTCTTCGATCGCCAAACACCTGCTGGAGACCGCACATGTGGTCGACCCGACAAACGCTTTTCGTGTGTTGATGCGTCATCACAAGCCTGTCATCCTCAAGTCACTCGAGGCACTGCTTGTCATGCGTAGCAAGCCAGACCTCTGTGTGCAAAAGCTGTTAACCTTGAACCTCCGTCTGCCATGGTTTTGACCAATGACAGATGAGTGTATACGCTGACTAGATATATGAACTTAATTCGCTTTATTGTTTTTGATGTTCACCGCTGTTATGTGTAGCAACTGACGAGAACATACGAAATGGTACTACCATCTTGCAAAACCGGTCTTCTGATTTCACTATTCAAATTCGTAACTGGGGAACTGATCTTGCATTCATGATATTTGAGTGACGCTGCAATGCGTCGTGTAAGGTCTGCTAATAGCACAAAAGTTTGATAACCAGTGAGGTATGTATGACTTATAATCTTGGCAAATGACGCAGTGTAATACAGGTCTTCATAATATCATTGATTTAAGATGTGAGATTAACTTCAACTGTGTACAGTTGTGAGATTTGTTAGTTAAGTTATTTGAAAGTTCACACGAGCCAGACTACAAGGCGTAATTATGGACTTTTTCTAGCATTCGGTACAACTGACTGTCATTCAACAGCGTTGGGTGTGGAGAAACATTTGACTTTTAAATGTTTTTTTCTTTCTCACTAAAGTGAAAAACTGAAGCAATAAAGTTTGTAACCCAAAACAGGTTACCTGTTGGCGACGTCGAATGAAACAAAGTCCCTAAAGATTACAAATGCTGGTATCAAAGACATTACAAATAGACAATCGAACATAGTTGTCACAATGCATTCCAACCTCACAGATAACGTAAAACTTAGTTCATCGAAACGACTCCTGCATGAGGCACAAAAGTAAATCAAATTTTACTGCGGGATACTCATTTCTTCTCAGTTATTGCCTGAGTGGTATGCGAAAGTCGTACGTAAGCAGTTGTGCGAAATACAAATTATGTAATTCATTATACGTAGGTTGTAAAGCATAACCGTAATTCTACTTTATAATGAACACAAATAGGTGGAGCTACTTACTTGTCATTGATCGAATGAAATACTGTCCGTGTAACTGCACAACAAACGTGTTGCAGTAGTCTACAAAATTACCACATCCCACTATGAGTCTACCAGAAGACGTTCCAAAACTCAGTGTGATTATCTGTTCCGATGAAACGTCAAAACATTTGACGTCCATCAGTTGGCTTTTGATGACAAACACCTTTATGTTGACCTGTTAGCCTCAGATGTATTGGCATCCAGCTGGTTGTGTTTAGAATGTAGTGATAAGGCGCGATGATTACAAATCATCGTTTGAACCGACACATGTTACAAGGCGTCTGTGTCTCGAGCATACTGAATTTTTCATGAGTTATATGCAGTGATGTGGATTTTGCAACGATGTTACTGCACATGCGTTACTATTGCACAGTTATTGATCAAAAGTTTAACTAAGCTATCCATCTATCATTTAAAACGTGGCACTAACCGAGGTAGGATTCTTTTAAAGAATGAGTCTATTCCCGAGGTGAAAATGTGAAATGATTTTTCTGGTTGTGTTTTGTAATAAACAAAAGAGTAACAAACATTTACATTTGTATTCGTGATAATTATAACCAACCAGCCATTTAGCAGATTTACCGAAACAAATTCTTTAAAACCTAAGGCAAAAAGTGACGTGTTAAGCACTCTCTTAGCTACATATGTTATTGATTATTGCAGGTTAGAAACAGTAATGCTGCTCTAAAAGATTTTGTTGTTAAAATAAATTGATATTAAATAAAGTTATCCAACGAGAGCTATTTTTTTGTAAAGCACAGCGCGACATCCATCTTCCACTTAATTTACAAACAGTGCCGGTTTACCGATATGAAAGTAAAAAGACAGTAAATTCCAAAATAACATTAGTCTATGCAATTTGAACAGCCCTTTCAGAGCATTAATAAGTCAACAATCCGACAGCTAAATAATCACTCGAAAATCACACATTTTCTGAATATGCCAACGAAACCTACCGCAGTTATATGTTATATAATGCAATACAACCCCTCTGTGTGTTTTCTGAGGGCAGTTGCTGCAAGACGCAAGTTTTATTTATCCATTAAAATTATTTTTTTTTTATGAAGCAGACATTCCCGTTTTGTGAAACAAAATTAAACTCACATCATCACTTGTTAATACGTTAGGGCCTGACTTGCCCAGTAACGGTAAGCGACGTTTCTCTGAGAAACCTTCTAGAAAATACCAAACTCATTCGCCGAATCGGAAAATTTGTAATTTCTAAAGTTCGTTCGTTAGGCAGAATTAATTTAAAACTGACAGCTGTTAAGGATATTCGTTCATTGCTGAACCAAGGAAAATGTGAAAATCTTAAGGAAAAATAGGGAAATAGCTTAATCAAAGTTCCCAATAGAGTCCAAAACCTTGGAGTTACGGAATTGTTTGGCAGTTCCACTCTTGAGAACCGATATCGCTTTTTGTGCAAAATATTTGTAGATAAAATTTGCCCACTCAATGGCATTATAGTTGCTCAGTTTGGATTGATCGATTGATGAGTAATCCTCAGTTAAAGACAGGGAAAACATGTCTTGAAAAGTGAACTTTACAGCTGCTAGCTGGATGTGCTTTGATGTTTTGTCTGAATTCTTGTACTCCATTTATTGTAAATCCAAGATTGTCAGCAGTGTCAGCTCAATGTATTTACACAACATATTCCTCCTAATAACCACTGTCTGCAGCCACCAGTGAAGCATTGAAACAAAGAACAGATTTCCAAATTTATTAAGGTAACCCATGCAGAATACAACTGACAGTTTACTAACGAGCGGTGCTGTGAGAAACATTCGACACTACTAACCTACGCTGGGAAACGTCACAAAGGTTTCACGTGAACCACGAATATCTAGGCTACTTTTAGCCGATGTAAAATCCGTAAACAATGACGTTTACGTTAATATGACATTGCTGATAAGCTATCCAAAGTAAGTAATATTATGCAACATTTAGTCCTACAGAATAAAACGTTGTTGAATTAATGGACTCCAGTGGGAACCAAAACGTCTCTTTCGCGAAAAATGGTGCTTATTATATTTCGAGTCCTTGAATGCACACATCCGGTGAATTACTTCAGATATTCTTCTTTCAGTCAATAGAACATTCGATTTTGTCCATCAACCATCCACTGCTACCATCAAACGGATCCATTAAATGAATGGGAAATTTTCAGAGTCGCGCTCCAGTTGGGGTGGAAAAGAATTTGTTTTATATGTGAATAGATTTATATCGCGAAGTACGAGAAATTGATTGACAAGCAGTCTTTTCTTATACTTTTAGTCCTACGGAGAGTGCACTTCGGCAATCAGATTTAATGTTAGCCCAAGAACACGTGAACTAGCGTACGCGAACACATTATGGTTATCGAACAAGATGGAAGCGTGTTTGCTTCATCTTCTTTTGAGGATGTCAGCAAACTTCCTATAATTCGCTCAATCAGCGTTCGCTTCTTAATTTGTTTGAATGCAACGTTACTTTTTTCGAAACATTGTTTGGTTAAAACGTCCGATCGATTTATCTGTTAACATTAGACTTTAGAAATTTAGCTTGAGAGTATCTTCAGAAAAAATGTTAAACTATTTATTTCCCAGTACAACATATAATTATAAATGCTCGTTCATTTTTCTTAAGACGGGGGTATTGAAAGCATTTAACTCCACATGCGAATACTTATTGTCCAACTTCATCATCAGCTCTGCTTGTTTCTGCATATGAGAAGGCTCACACATTTTACGAGGAATATGTAATAACTGATTTGACTTCACAAATTTCCCAGCGATTTCACGATTTTTCAAAGGCTTCCTCACTATGCTACCCTGGAAATTGTGATTCAGTTTATGTGATTGTCTATGATTGTCTATGGAAAAGCAAAATTTTGCATGCTTTCTAATAAAACCATTTTCTTCTGGTTTGTCAAAGTTTTGTGCGAGTAACGCAAGCAAGTTTGTATGTAAATGCTAGGATAACTATTGCGTTGTTCGTGAACCATTTAAAAACACTATCATTAAAAATGCCACAACCAAAACTATAGAGAAATTAAAATGGAGAATTTCGAAATGGCTGAAAAATGGAAGCAAACATTTTTTTCTATAAAGTTATCTGACTTTGTGAAAACGAACGTTTAATAAAACGCGAATCTAACAGAGTCTTTGAAATGCGGCGCTCTGGTTACCATGAAGGAAGAACCAGGTAAGTGTGATAACATCAACATAAGCTAAATGGAAACAACGAAACTTTAGAAAGTACACAGCTACTTTACTCGAGAAGTACAGGAAATAGCATTTACCTTGGGCTTGAAGGATCTGGCCTTCTCAAAACGAACCGTAACTTATCAGCGGATTAGAAAAAATTCCAACAGGCACATTTAAGTTGCATTTGCTTTTAACTATTAAAACTTCAGCAGTGTCTACCGGTTAATCAACATAAGCAAACTTAAATATTTCATATAAAAACATCAAACAAATTATGTTCGCCACACCTGAGGCTCATAAGACGAAAACTAAAGTAATTAGACACTTGGAACTTATAGCATTCAATTCACTTCTGAATCCTACCTTGTCTGCAATGTTTGTAGCCGACAAAAACATAACTTAACCTGCAAGAGAAAACGTACTGTTTATAAACTGAGAAACTAAGACGAATTCCGAAATATATCAGGACAACTCACAAATTGCTTGTTATCTTCTGAATAGTTTATTATTGTGTCTTATATAACCATATTTGCCATTCGTTTTAGAAGCTCATATTATCGTAAAAATTGAGTTCACCTGAAGCCTTACTTACAGTCAGATAAACGTTAAGTCTGATCGCGATTTCAGTGCAACTGAACTGCGTGGCACATGCTAAACAAAAAATATATACTTGGCTAAAAATTACGCAACAAATTTTTGTCGAGCTTACTGACAGTTCTGGATACCGTGTCCAATGAGCTACCACTTTCAAACCGTCAGGCTTACATTGTGTAGAATGTTGGTCCTTAAAAAGTTAGACATGGAAACATGGTGGGAGAGAAACTTTCGTGTTGGGTGAACATGCGGGCATATGTCTGCCTACCATATTGTGTCACCCATGACTTCCTGTCAAGAAACATTTCCAACTTTCATCGTTAGACCTAAAAAGTTTGCCTCACAAAGCATTATTGTAGCAGGTGAAAAACACATTGAAATACTTTGAAATTTAAACTTGTGAGTTTAATGTTCTCTGGTGAAAAAACTCAATTGTAGCCCTTTACGGAAAATTAATTAAATGAAACACTTGCATCCCAAACGATTCGATTCAGAAGTTTTTAAATTCTGGGCGGATTCCTTGCAACTGTAAATAACAGAAATTATCCGGAACGGAACAGTTCTAAAGACACACTGTGACGGAAGTACTTACGTTCCTGAATAAATCTGGAAAGCGAACTAAACTGGGCTACCAGTAAACGGTGGAAAACAGACGTAATTAAAATAATGGAAGGAAGAAAGTCATTTTCAGATTAGCGCAGTCACTGTGTCTTGTCTCAACATGAACCTGCAATCTAGGCATTATTATCAAACACATGTGGCCAAGAGTTTAAATACGACCATTCAGTCATGCTGAATTTTGTGTCGATGATATAGTGATCAGTATGATTTAACCTCTCTGGTTTTCTAGTCCATACAATGGTGAGGTTATGCACTACTGCGGACACCTAGCAATACCGGAACTCGCGTATAATGCTCCGCTTTGGAAGAGACTGGCCGAAACATCAATGTAATGACAACACTTGTAATCGTCCGCAGGTGATGTTCAACTGGAACAAATATTAAGTTGTAAACCACCTTGCCTGCGTTTATGCCAGCGGCTGGTATTACTTCCACGATTTTTGTTGTCTCTGCATCACCCGATTCAGAAACCAATGAAGACCAGTGTGAATTTCGGTAAACGCAGTAGAAGTAACTTATTGGCAAGGATTTACAGGCCATTTGTTTTTAAAATAAAAAATGAACATGAAAAATCGGCCAAATATGACAGCAAAAGTTTAATTGGCGTCATTTCTGTTGCCTGCAGGATGACGCAACTTTTAAATTGGAGCGCGGAAGTGACTTAAGAGGCCACAGATAAAAAAACACCTTTAAGCAAATACTAGGTTCACTGGCCCGCTATTTTACTATTTAGATACAACTTAAGAAAGCAATCATACTGAGTGTGATGAGTACATAGTTTTCTTGGGGATAAATTTGCCGAACTATACCGAATACCCAGGTAAATTTTTATATTGCAGGGAGATTAGTTCTTACTTCGAGTTATCAATATACTGTTGTTGGTTAAACTTGCTTATCGGCATTCAATATGGATTGATGCGAAACTGCAATGATGATTACACCCCTCTTCTTTCCATGTTTACATTTGTTACTTACAATCGACTTTAAACGTACGCTTGGCCTAACTGATTGTTTGCCCTTCAAAAATCTACACCAAATTTAAAACGCGTTAAAAGATAGCTACCACTGAAATGCAGCATTTCCACTGTTATATCTTGTGCTAAGTTTCGTCGGCCATCGCAGATTGTTTGAATTAACCTAAGGACGCACCAGGGGCTAAAAGCATGCTACTGAATTTGGTTATCCAAAGGAAATTTCTGGACTGTTGGAGGGTATTAGCCAGCAGACCATCTAGTCAAAAGTTTCAGCTTACACTCAGTTGCATAGATGTATTGGTTGTATTCAGCTGACACCATGGAGGTTAGCTTAACGCAGTGGTCAGTTTTGAAATTCTTCCGAAGAGGTAGAACACTACCGAACTCTCCCAAATGTGTTGACAGTGAAAGCTTGCGGTGATGCTATCCCAATGCAATATCATACAAAATATAATAGTGTCGGGATAAATGAAATCATGCACAGTCAATTTCCAAAAGTCACGTTAACGCTAAATAACGTCCACTGAACGAGAATAATTCAGTGAGCCCGTAATAGCATACCAAGGAAAATGTGATATCACATAAAACTGACAAAATTATATCTTTTCCTCATAAGACAGAAAGATCGGTTTAAGTTCGCTTGCTGCGGTTTTCAAACGACTCTGTCAATTAAACTCTCACGGTGAAACCGTAACTTGAAAAACAGATATTGATACACTTTTTTATTGTTGTAATGCAAACCGAGCAATTGTAACTAGCAGAATTCGACCAAATTACCGTGAACCCATTAATTTTTAGTTCACTAAGTTATAACTATCCATGTGCTTATTGCACCCTGTGTATTCTTGAAGTTTGTACACTTTTCACTGCAATCGAAATGACTGACTGCAGTTCACAAGAACGCTATAAACTCCCAACATAGCAGAAAAAACATGCCACTTAGAGATAGAACAGTGTTTTTCCAGAAAACATTCATTGTATTTACGCACACTGGCAAAACGTATTATTGCATCGAACTATCACGAATTTTACCTAACGTTACTTTCCGTTGAAATTAGATGCTTCCTACCTTGAACACCTTGATATCGGCAAAAACGAACTCTTGGAATGAGATTGTCACTAATCTTGAGATTAAGGAGGCGTAACGCATAGGAACAGTTTGTTATTCAGTATTGTTGCAACGTCCACTCACAAACAATATAGTATAAATCAGTACTGAAGACTGATTGGTGCGGAATCAAAAGAATTAAATCTCCAATAAATATTTCAACCCATGGAAAATGATGCATGGGCTAGTGCTGTTCTGAAGTTGTAAATGTGTATCGAATATTCTTCTGTAAATTTCACACAATGACGTTTGTTCCATTTTCCAAAAGGTTTTCTTTATCTTAGTGGACACTTTCGTGAACTTAACATTAGTTAGTCTTTTACATAACAAACAATTTTACAATGCTTTACCCAATAACAAGCGTGGAAAAAGTTTAACGTTGTTCACAAGTTAAAACTGCAGCAGACCATCTGCAAGTTCGGTCGTAAAACTGTTTATCACTGTTGTATGCCTTCAAATGAAGTTGACCAGCTGCAACTGTAAAATTACTGTCTGGCAATTTTACGGTCATCGTAGTTGTAAACTGAATCACCATTCGTATTTATACATACATATATACGGACAGATGAAGTTTACACCTGTCGTGCAACCGAGCGAGCAGACAATCAACTGTGCGTTAATACAAACAATTGCGACCAACAAATTTCCATAAAATTTTCAATTGTGACTCTTGTTCTTTCATTTTAAAAATTCAGTTTTCAAAGTTCCTTAGAATAATTTCGGTCATTTAAGCCACACAGTTACCAGAACAGCGTTAACTACACAATGGTATTGTGGCTCAATGCACTAAGAGTATTAGCAACATGTTTGAAAGGTACATTTACAAAATCTTTATGCATGCGAGGGCTTCATCTTTCGTTTTGGCCCATAACTCCATCATATTAACACAAAGACCATAATGAGGCTAACCACTTGATTCAACTTAATCACCAAATGCACCAACATACACGAATGTTTCGGTGCACACTTCAGTGGACCAATATCAGGCAAACTGACGATGAACTTTTTTCCAGACAAGATGGAGTTGAATGTGAGCATCATTTTTACTGCACATCAAAGTAGATTGTTTCACAACTTGCAAAGCACTAACAGTAAGTTATTTTTCATAGATGGATTGTTGTTCAATCAACGGATCGAAGATACTGCTCGCTGATAATGAGAATCCGAGTAATATTATATTTACACTTGGAACCTTAGCTAAATACGTTCTCAAAAATTAAATGTTTATACTCATCTGTTGAACATAGGAAACACCCGGTTTCATAGAACTAACCGTAACCTTTCTTAACCCTTCACTCGACTATCTGTCCTACGCACCCCTAGCTATTCGAGATAAAAAATCGTTTCGTGAGATAAATGTCAAATCAATGAAGGCCTATCAAAGTGAGATACGTTGCAGATAACCGGTTGATTAGTGTATCAACCTCAAACTTAAAGTAACACTTCAAAGTCTACGGTGTAATTGCGGTTCGTTGTGCAGAACCCCGTACTTATGTGGCTTCTACCGAGAAGTTTTAGTTGGAAACTAAGTTTACTACTCCCGAAAACTTTTACAACAAACCTAACGGGCTATAACTACGTCGATACAGGTCTAAGTTTGTATTCAAGTTATAGTCCATTTTTGTGCCGTTTATCAATAACTCAACATTGTGATTACGGTAGCACACAAACAGGAACATTTTCGCACAACAT
>LUCH01000436.1:165275-175275 GCA_013368495.1 Paragonimus heterotremus
GTGAGCTACACCACAACTGTACCGTTCCACATTGCATCCATGTGATCCTATCCACACAACACTACCAACACACAGCATACACCTGGATACTGCTATCCACACTATTATCAACTCGGACATTATTTTGTACTATACGTGAGTCTCCTGGCTTGTCTATGTTCCGATCATCTTCCTGTTTATACCTATTTATGCCATACACCTTACCACTCAACTGTGTACCCTTCTTTTGTTATATGTGGTTAGTGTTAGGCCGTAGTCATTTATCTATAGCCCATATCATTGCCCCTACGTAACAAAGTATACGAAGTTATATTGTCCTTGCGTAATTCGTGGAGTTACATGAGATTTTGACGATGATCAGAGTAGCCATGAAGGTCACGGTTTTAACTTAAATCCAAGATCATTACTTCTGAACCATAAACAGAACGGATATAAGTGAGTAAATTATTGTCTCACTGTTTTATTCCACAGTATCTTTTTGCATGCAATGTGTGCTGCTTGTATCAAAGAATAAATAAATTTTGCGACACAAATCAATGGACCAGATGAAATGACTTTTGACCATATTGCTCACTTTTTAGCCCAACTTGGTCTTTTGGTCAGATTTTTGCTTCAGACTATTCACAAATGAGCAAGTAATCAATCAGGTGTGCCGATGTCGAAATTTTTCAGTGGCGACTATGCGAATACAATGTAGACTGGAGGTTCAGTGTTTTGGAGGTGAGCTTCTGTTACGAGTAAGTCACATACAAACGTCAAAACTAGAAGTAAAGTTGGCAAAGCATACGGCTTTTAAAGTGCAACTAATTTCACAAATTGGACGATAAGATTGCCCCAAAAAATTATTCACCAGCTTGTAAAAAATAAAAGCCCAATCAACATCCTATAGTTTAATTCATTTTAACGTGCAAAAGGAACATTATTCGTATCGATCGAAATGTGTGGTTGTACAGTTGACTTGATGTTGAAAGATGGTTTCATTTTTTGAAAGGCTTCAAATCTTATGTGTTCACGTAAGACACTTTGATTGCAACAGAACATAGTAAGTGAAATCCTTGAACAAAAATTACTCCGTATTGTGCTCTAGATTTGTTTTGCATTTTTAAATATAATTAGATTCAAACTAAATGCGCCATTCTGAAACTCTTGCTTCCAGAATGTTTTGATGTACTTGCATGGATGTTTACTTCCGACTATTTCCGCAGTCAAAACATTCTGAGCAGGACACAAATTTATGGTCGCTACCCTCAAAGGGGTTGTTTTGTTAAGAGAAGTGGACCAGGTACACCGAAAGTGGAAGTGTTTTAGAAATTTGACTAAGTAGGACGGGGCTGTGTCACAAGACAATAAAGTCTCCTGGACAAAGTCGACCGATAGCTGCCATAAATTTTGTGTAGTCGAAATTTCGCACCCGAAATCTTGTGCAGTATTACACTAATCCAAATTGAAAATTGTAACATCTGCTTTGGGAAGCAGAGCAATTTTTCAACAGTAGTTTAACTTTTAGTTCCATCCCTCATAGCCGAAATGAATGTACACGTGTAAATATGTAATCCAATTGAGACATCTGACTGTGACATCTGAAGAATGGTTTACTGGACCGCAGGTTAAAGTTATCGTGCTCCTATAGAAGACCCCACAAAAATATTTTGAGAACTGAACGGATATTCTGAATTGAATAATCTTGTGCCTGCTGCCCCGCAGTCGGCACCTTTGTTTTATATTGAAATATTTAGAACGATCGTCCATCAGTTGTAATGTATGAAGCAAATAATGCATGGATTCGAATAAAGACAATGTAAGAAAAGCTGGTCTCATGGTAGAATTTTTACCAGAGTGGTTCATTGTTAAACTTACTGGCGAGCCTTGCTGATTTTAGCCTTCTGGAGTTTTGATTGGGTCAGAATGGAACGAGCCTCTATTCCGCAAGTAGACGCCACAACTGCAAGTATTGTGGCAGATCTGGTGCACTGGAGGTAGATCAACTGTGAAACATCCTTACTTCAGCTGGATTGGAACTTTAGCAAAAAAACATGTTTAGACATGACGAATGTTTTCACATTTGAATTATGAGGCCATTCAATCTGGAATAACGCTGATCTCGTGTTTCAGCTGGCAGAACAGTTGAGTGCTTTCTAAACGACTGTTACGGTTAGTGGAATCGTTGTTCATTATTTTGTCGAACGCTTCTATTTACGCCCAAAATAGTGACGCTGAAATCAAGCTAGTTTTCATTATCCTGACTGAAGCGTTATATAACTGAAAGTTGTTGTTCTTATAACGGCATTCTTAATAATGATCATCTAATGTGACGTGTTTATGGAGAGAGTATGTCAGAGACTATTTTTCTATTTCGGTCCGGTAGAGGGACTAGCAATCGTAAGTACATTTCCATTTAACGGACAGAGGAAACGGGATGCTTTACTATAGACGAAAGTTACCCAAAAGTTTTCCGTAGCTAATTGGAAGGATTGTTATATTATGTTACTGTCTGCTAACAGTATCAAAATAAACCGTCTGCTTTATTGATACGGAGAATGAAAGCACCTGATAGCTATAAAAACCACACAATTCGTTAATTTAATGTTTCATCATGTTCATGGTAGTAGCCGAAGGCTGACATTTGTGAGGACTTCACCAGTCATGTAGGCTGGAAGGTTGATGAGCATATTAATAGACCAGTCAATCTGCAAGAACACTCTTTTTGTGACTGACATACAAGTCCACTTAGACAGTAAGGATGGGCGAAGATGGACCAACTTAATTACCGAGAAACTTGTGAATAACTGTGAGGTGAAAATAGATTGTATTTAGAAACTTGATGATTAGAATGGAAGTTGTTCCAAAAAAACACGGCTGATAATAGACAATCATAGTAGTTAGTTGAAGAGCATTAGCATTTGCAAACAAATTAGCCACACATTTTCTTAAGACGAGGAGGATTATCGAAATTCTTATTGATAAAATTTGCCCAACAGTCCAGACTATTAGTCAGTTTTGCATAACCGCTATAGCTCCTACAAGTGTTTGGCCATTTGAGGGGGGATTTGGAGTGGGCTTCATCTGACGATAAAGACCATTATTAAGTTATTTTCGCCTGCAACTTAACAAGTGTCATCCGAAGCGAGGAGAAATTGCATGGTTTTCTCCCACCACCACTCACAGTAATAAGCATCGTCTGGCTCCATTTAACTCCTTCAAACAGAATAGACAATCACAGCAGAAGGTTCAGGTATGTACACAAGCTTAAGAGAGTGTTGAGTCATACCAATAAATGTATGAAGATGGTTCCAGTTGTGATTAGTACGCGCTGGTTATTTTCAGTATGGTGCGCATTTGAAACGTCATCAACTTTTACTTTCAAATCAATAGTCTACTCGGGTTGGATTTTTCCTTTCATGTACACCTTATGTGGAGATGATTCACCGTAGAACCCAGTTGACTGTTTTTATGTTATGGCTCAAAATCCTATTTACTGACCTACAGTTCTTACCTGACTTGTTTGAAACAAGACGATTGAGCTAATTGGTAATCCTCAGGTCCACCTAATTTATTACAGGGCTACAATTTACCAGACGATCAGTTTTACTGACCACATTCCTGTGGACTTTGTACTAAAGCCTAGAAATTGTGCTACATGATTTCATTTCCCTTAGACTTCCTCAACTGGTTGTACAGATATAGCCTACTACAATAAAGTTGCACGTACATACTGGTTACAAACATCAGTGCTGCCTTTTGAATTAACGCCATTCCGGTTTGTGATTCTAACCATTAAACATTCGTATTCTAGAACAACTTTAACCATATGTTGAATCGTCAGAATGAAATGAATGACTGAACGTCTGACCAATCCGAACTTATTATTGTATTGATTGTCCTGGTTCATCCAAAGATAAGTGCATTATCTTAACAAATGAATTTTAAGCAATGCCCCCACAATCGATGGTCTAATAGATCTGAGCTGCTGCTCATCACACGAACTTTGTCCGAGTAATTCATACTCTACCTGTATCTACTCCATAGTTATCATCAAGGGCGAAGTCGGTCATCCAACGGTGGTCACGGAATGGATAACAGAAAAGAGTAGGCCGTTCATGATTAAAATCTTTGCATTTTCTAGATGTTTGTTGCGTTGACATCTTTCCTTATAGCCACGGAAGTTTAGGATATATTAGTATAATCCCCTAATAGGCCACATAAACGTGATGGCTTAACTGCAACATCATTGGCATTGCAAAGCATGCCGTGCAATTTTCAAATTGAACTATCTTTCCAGCACCGAGAATTCCGAACGGTAAGTTTTCTTTCTGTGAACTGTGCTTAATGTAGTAATCATTGTGAATTACGCCGCAGTTTTTGAGCAATAGTTATGCTTAGGTGAAGTCCACATGTTGCCTGAATGTGACGTCGGCTGACTCTTCTCGATTGCCTTGCAATTTAGTCTCAAGATGTACTGTTTTTTGTATGTTTCCAAACTCGAAAGTGTGAATAATTCAGTGTAACTCATCTCCAATGTTTGGCACTTCTCCAGCTTTCAAAAACGTATCCTTCAGTTAAAAGGTCATTCATAGAGATGAACGGATTTTCATCAAGTTTAGGGGTCTAATCACCAGACAAAGAAGAACCGGGTGGTGAAATTAGAAGAGAAATAGGTTGTTACTATTTACAGTGACACCCAACTTTCTAGAGTCCACTTCAGCCTAAATCGATACAAGAAGTTAATTTTGTTACACTTTACTATATGAGGGTTTTGCTGAGATGTTTAATACCGTTGGTGTATTGCATCAACTCAACAATCCGACTTCCCCCCGGATTTAGCAGCCAGAACAGGTGCCAATCGTATAAGACAATCCAAATGCGCCCTCATTGATTGATGTTTCAGGTCAGATTGATCGACAAGCTTAAATGACCTATTTTTCAGTATTGCTAAAACGCTGTTAGAGGTTAGGTCAACCAGAATTCTATTTTGAAATGATTAAAAACATCTATTTCAGGTTGTTCCTCGACGAACCAAATAACCCTGAATACTGGAATGCTTTTATTCAATTAATTTTCCAACAGATAAGACGACCAACATGATGACCCATTTGTCGACATGATAGATGTAGAATTATACGCAAGCATTACAGTCATTATTCGCCAAATGTTATACGTTGCCTTTAGAGTTGTTCACTTGGATTCAATTTAATTTCTGCAGGCGTTTTAGCCGAAATTGAAAGCACTTGTTCTACCTGGAAGCAAGCGTTGATCGCAAACGGATATGAATTAAGTTTATTTTTACAGAGCGATTCGTTGTTAAAAACTTGATCCATAGTAGCTGTTCCTTCTACTCCACGGTCAGCAGATATCGACTACCAGCCTGTGGTTTCATGTAGGAGTTGCCACTCACAACCCAGATTGAACGATGAGGCTTTCAAACTTATTGTGCCTTCGGCCAGGATAAGTTCGAGTTTGCATATGCCGTTATCAATTCTATATTTGAACAACACTATTAGAACACGAAAACTGGTAGATGCAAGCATTTCGTATTGACTCATCAGTACCAAATTTGGTACTGATGAGTCGATACGAAATGCATGCATCTACCAGTTTTCGTATTCTAATAGTGTTGTTCAGACTTCTGAAGAGACCGAACTGTTTCAAATTCTATATTTAATTACGAGTGAACAACAGTTCACTTCTTCAAATATTTTAGAAGAACGTGAGATTGGAAAGCATAGTATTTTTTGTAATCAGGTGCATGCAAGCGACCTTGAGCACCATTTCAATTATCAGAACCCTGAAGACAAATGCAAATAAAGTTCTGATTGAGGCTGACTCACGTTATCAGTCTGTTCACTTCCAAAATCTACCGAACTAACTTCATAATTCTTAGAGTATATGGAAAACCTGCCCGTGAAATTTATAAAGGAAAACCTCCTGAACTAATGCAGCAAAACCATGTGCAGTTAACACGAAAAAATCTGAACCTTTCTACTTTATAGGCCGTTAGTACTGGCAAGTTCACCTGAAAAACTGTTTAGCCACAATCTCATTTATAAACTGATTATTCTTGGTAAAAAGAAAACAAGTATGCTGGTGAGTTTCCTTAAATAAGAAATTTGCGCTTTATGTCAATCTGATGTTCTAGTTGCACTTAAAATCACTCCACAACTCCTTCTGTCCAATATGTAGGAAATGAAATTTGATTGTTCAAATCACTCATTAGAGCTCTTTCTGATAGTTGATCAAACAAGACTAAGAACTGCTCTTTGAGCATAACATTCACATTCACGAACCCAACTTCACTAGAGTCAAAATGTATGAGCGTGCGCAGAGCTCTAACGTGTGAGTCGATTGGTTTCAAAATATTTTCGTAATCAAGACAGCAAAATAGGTTCTAACCTTGGAGACTACAACATTTGCTGTACAGGTATGCGGGGTTACTACAGCGAGTTATTTGTCAAGATTTATTTTTACTGTAGCTGACCGCTATTCGCGCTGAGCGGTGTCGATACTTATACATTTTCACTAAAGCTTCACTACGTGGATATTGTGTAATATTCCACCAGACAAATCGGTGGCCTCAACAGGTATAGCGTGAATAATTGAGAATTGAGGTTTCAGATGACTTAATTTCTCTTCATTGATGTTTAAGAAACCGTTCTATGAAAAATCCGTTACTTCTGTGAAAACCCATGACGCTTCATGAATTCTGAATACTAGATCTATCCAAGCAAGGTTGAAAACTTCACCCTTCAATAACTGCATCGGAAACACTCAAAATTATGCAAATCCAACATAAAAACAGATGGTTTTAATGCATGTTTAACCTATACAGCAAAATCATCCCACGTTTTCAAATTATTTGAAACGCTGTGGCCAACTGAAACATTTTTCCAGTTGTGTCTTTCGCTTCATATGCTCATATGTATCAACAATTTGTGTTTTCTTCTTAAAGAGACAATTCATCCGCAGCCTTTTTAATCGAACCTCTAAATACAGATTGAATACGACTTTTCTTGGGACCCACTGCTTGAGATATTCTTGGTGTCCTGCTGTGTCACAAACTGACGTGTCGTTTTCACGTTCACAGTAGTTACACCAAACCGAAAACACTCATATTTTATGTTTGACGTCTAAGATCGTATTCAATTGCATACAGTTTTTTCTTCTCTTCCGTGTCTGTAAACCATTTCCGTAAGTGATAATATTGTTCTCCGGTGATCATTCCTGAGTATCTGCCAAAAGCTTTACGTCTTTTATCGGCACGCTCTCATGACAAATATAAAATTTGTGCCAGTCCGTTGAAACTGGGGTTAACTTACGAATTTTGTGAAATGTTCTGTTTGCCAAAGATGTGTTTGCATAAATGCTAAATACTCACCTTCGAAAATACGTAGGCCAACTTCTTATCCTAAGCTCATTCCAGTTGACATCCTGTCGTTCTGGCAGCTACAGGACATTGTTACCACGCCCATGATCTTGCAGTTCGATATTGTTGTCTTCAGTCATTATTAGTTTGCAGCTGCTACAAAACTTAGGTTGAGTATCTTTCAGTTTGATGACTATTCATTCAATTTTATAGACGTTTCTTTCATTGAGTCTTCGACGTTTTATAACCCAATGACTGTCAACTTGTGTAGTGTATACAAACAAGGCAAGCTCTTTTGCTTAAGGACACGATCTCTAAGTATACGAGAATGTTTTTTTATGAAGTTAATTGGATTTTTGCGTTTTTCAAATGTAATCGGGATTTATGATGTTTTTATCCTTCGCGTCAATTCGTCAACTGCTGAATGGTATTATTCTACGTTCACCTCCGAATCAGCCAGCTTTGGCTGGTATAATATCTCCCCAAGTGCTTTGTTCGTTAGGTCGTTAATTAATGTTCAACTGTCAGAGAGTTTAATTGCTGCTTTTAGATTCACGAGGACTTTTCGGTCAGTTCTTTTTAAAAAATATTTGATAATTGTTAGCATTTTTCAGTTCGCACCTCCCATTAATTTGTATTGGTAACACTAACCTCTGAGCCAGGGTTTCGCGTGTACTTGTTGTTTGTGCCGTATTCGATTGCATCAATCAATATACCTTACCATCTGTCCTCAAGGCTAACCGGTGGAGGCAAGTGACTTCACCGACTGGCAAAAACATGTGAATTCTCGTGACAGCCATCAGTTTTAGCGACGACTATCGCTGGTAAAATATTCGTTTATTTAAATCTGTCAGTTCTATCATCCTTTCGAAGTCGACCTTATTAACTTCCAGCGATTACTTGAAAATCAGGCGGTTGGACAAATAAACGGGCTGTAATGAACATGTTTATTGTGATGTGTGCTCTAAGTTCAGTGACCCTGTTTATCTAGTCAATTCCAGCCTGCTATCGCTTACTACCATACCCAGATTTGTTGTTTTTTATTTTGAAGACATAAGCTACACATTCCGTAAGACTGACAAAGACTTTACACAAATTCGCAATGGCTATTTTGTGTACATAACGTGAACCCAGTGAGGTAGTCAACATAAAGATGGATTCCGATGGGGAGTAACAATGGGCAAAATTCTCTCATTCTTCTCAGTAAAACGGCTGTACACAATCGCTTGGTATTGATGAGATACAACTCGTGCAAAATTACACATAAATTCTTCAGTGTTCAACTTTTAAGGAATTTACTAAACACCTGGTGCTAACATCTGACTTCATGTTTTTATTGTGAGACTGTTAATCGTCATTCGGCTCTGGATTCGTACAAACTATCTGATTAGACACTTTGTCTACCGAAGAAAAATTAAGATCTAATCCTCCTATGTGAAGCCAACTCATGCTCACTTCCTTTGTTTTTACGGGTTTTTTCGTTGTTGACAAATTCCATCGAGGAAAATCAGTATTCAGAAATATCACTTTATTGAGGCTAGTTGGCAGAGAAGTGTTGCATATCAAGTAGTTTAGTCATTGACTTCTGCCGGAATGCGCACTATCTGATATGTTGCTGTCACTTATTGATAGTAAGTAAGAAAACCAGCTAAATATTTTCCGTTCCGTTACGGGTATAACAAACAATTAATTTGCTTACAGTCCTGAAGAAGACCATTCGAGGTGGTTGGAACGTAGAATATTACAACTTGCTCATAACGTTGTGTTATTCCCAACCTATTTATCACTGTATAAGTGTCACTTTGAGATATATTATGACAACGGCACTTCCTGTTGATGACATTTCCATTATATACGGAAGACTATTTCTGTCTGACCGCTATTTATTCTTTACCTCCATCACAACGTTTATACGTAACCGATTTATCAGTGCACACGTCCAAAACCACTGAGTGTACCATCAGTCTCTTGTTTTCGAAGATTGACGTCAGAGGTTTTGTTGCACTTCGTTCAGGTATTTTACGCTGTACAACAATTCCACGCAAACTAACCGTAGTTTGTAACGTTTTTCACTATCTTATGACTTGTAAACCCATTGCAGCGGAAGCTGTGTATGAAGTTACCTACCGTTTTCATTGGGACCATTCTAAACGTACTTTAACAACTTCAGCTCCTTCAAGCTTAAAGGATTAATTTCATGCAACTGATCGCTTCTTATTTTAGACTCTTCCAAAATGACCCAGTTTCCGAACAAATTCAACCGTCTTTGTTGCAGAGTTACAGAGTTAAATCAGCAATTTCTTTTGAATTATTCAGAATACAACTTTCCCAAAATGGTTAAAATTCTTTACAAATTTAGTATTACTATTTCGTAGGTGATAACTGGTGAGTTGATTGTCTCACGTTTAACTTATGAAGGTATTATCTAAGAAATCATTGAAAAGAGTTTAGGGGATTACCCGTCTACAGTTAATCATCCTCAGGCTAGATATATCAAGTTTATGTCAAAAACTAACGGGAAACGTTACCGGGGTGAACAGTAAACGGACGGGTTAATGAAGTCAGTCAAATCAATGTCACCGCACAAAAAGTGGACGTACACAAAGTCACAAAGTGGGGTTGACTCATATAATTTCATAGCTT
>LUCH01000436.1:189265-217694 GCA_013368495.1 Paragonimus heterotremus
TGACTTCTTATGAATTCTACGGGAATCTGGAGAGGATTGAAACTGGTATGTCAACAAGTTTACGGTTAACGCAGCAAGTAATATGTCGCGAGACTTTGATATTTCATTAGTGACTTTCCAACTTCAGCGTATCGAAATCTTTTCGGTTTTCACTAACATAACTCGAACGACAGTTTACACTTTCGAGACATTCCACTCACCAGATGAAAGGACCGTTCAGCAGAACGCTCACTGAACCGTAGTGCCACTTGGGGCGGTTAGTGATTGAAACTCCTACCATATGCACCGTTTACTTACAAGTGAAACCTCTTACGAACACTAGTTATCAGAACCCGCAGGTACGTACGGATGATTCCTTATAAGAAGAAAGAGGAACTGTTTAAGAAGGCCTTAGATGTAAATGGATACCCGAGAATGATTGTCCACATTAGTAGCACGACAAGTTTGGTCACGACCTGTAAATCAATAGCTTTAAAGAAGCAGGCATTGCTAAACCGGATTTCAACTGCGACCACCTCAAAACTGGTGGAATCTTAAATTGAAGTGTTTCTGCATGTACGCACCCCGCGATTGAATTACGTCTGCTGTCTTCAAGTTGAAATGTTGCTTAGTTCGTTCACTTCTTGTTCCAGTATACTTCTACCTAGTACATTTTTAGTTAAGTCGATGTATACATCCGCAAAACAAACCGGTAGCTACAACAGGAAATTGCTGGAGGTATGCGCGACAGGAGGCAACAAACCACGACAACAGAGGTTGATAACAGAAACCCGAACTAATCCACAGCGAGTCACCTTATGGATACAGATCACGTTGTCGGCCGGGTTATTGGACGTGGTTGCCGCTTGATTAGAGTAAAAAGTTGCTGGAATTTTCCGAGACGTTGCTAATCAATACTTGTTTGCTGGCTCTAGGTACATAACAATTTTCGGTTTGATGGCTTGCCTTCCTTGGCACTAACACTCGTTCGTTTTTTGTAAAGTCCAAAAACCATTCCTCAATTTCGTTGCCATTAAGATATAGCAGAAAATCTAATGTTTTCAAGTCGCGGTTGATAAAAATAAACTGAATGTTAACGTACTGTGAAGTGTGTATTCTTCTGTTGTTGTTGAAAGGCATCAAGAGCTTGGTTGGTTACATGCTAACAAATGCCGAGTCATCAATGATGCCAGTTCTTTTGGACGTCTCAATTCAATATGACACAATTGAAACATTATGGTATTCGTGTGTGTGTGTGTGTGTGCATGTGTATGGAAACAGGCCAAAGCAACACGTTTGTTGACCCGATTAGGTTTGTGTCACTTCGTTCGGCATGTATTATTCGCCCGATATTCAGACCACGCTTAACAGATGTTGTCGTACTGCCACGTGAAGATAAACTTTTTTCATGTGTGGTGGCAAAGCAGAAGTTAGCCCCTATTTTTTATCTCATGTGCATGTCATCAAATGCACTAGCGTGTTCTGTGTAACCAGTCTACCTTTTTTTCTAGTAAGGGGCACGGATGTCGGTTTTGATTGGGTGCATGATATTTATGATCCCTGCTGAACCCCTGTGATTGCTTGAGGGTATCGAATTTTAGATGATCAATCAATATCTCTGAATTATTTGAACGGTGAACACAGTGTTTGCGATGCATTAAGGTAGAATTCTTGAGTAAAAGACGAGTAAAAGACGTAAGTGAACTAGTTACCCTGGCCCTAGTGCAATTTTTTGTCCATAAACAGGACTTGACCAGCCGCTTTGTGCTTGACCTGAAAACGAGCGAGCATCTACCAAAAAGAGTGGTGATATTATTTCACAAACAGTTGGGTTCATTGAACGATAACAAAGCGCTGGAGATCTGTTTTGACCATGCTGGGTCTTGTCAGTACAAGCTATGCTGAATAGTCGAAATTACAGCTAATGAATAAGCGGTAGATGGTAATCCAAACACTTATGCACTAGATCAAGGGGTCGGCCTGAAACAGCTGCAGGAAAGCATATGAATCATTATTACTGTGCATCATTTATTGTGATAACGTGGATTTCTGTCAGCTGAATTGAAACAAAGGTTTTAAATTACTTAGACCTAAGTAGGAGCAAACATTTATTCGGCTGGGTTCAAACTCCATATACTGCTTGAGGTATACATGCATAATTCATTCGACCCAATACAATCTTATTAGGTTTTACTTTGGCATGTTTGCATGTTATTGTCCGCTGATATTTTGTCAGCCTCAAAATACACGTTGTACCTTTTCGTAGACTTCAAGAAGACTCTAATAACGTGGTCCAGGAGAAAGCCAAATCTTCACCAAATTTCGAGGGCTGGTGTAGAACTTAAAACCGAATCAAAAGTTGCTCGTGAGTGAATGGAGCTTTACCATCGCAACAGACTTTGTTTTATAACGGGCATCTTCGTTTTTGATTACGGTAGCCTGACTTGTTTGCGCAGAAACCAAAGGCAGTTCTGAACACCAAGAAGACTAGGGACCAGGAGCAACTATCGGAAAAGTGTATATGCACTTTGTATATCGTGACATCAAAGAGAGTACGACTGTATTACTGCCAAGGATATGAGCACACAACAGCCGTGCAGAATAGTGCTTGCATTCAGTGTGATATTTTCGCAAACCTCTAACAGTTTTTTTGCAATACACTAACTCCTAGGTCAACCGCCTCTTACGGTCACAGACATGGGGCTTGGAGCTACACCGAACCATTGTAATGTGCAACCGAAACCAGCAGGCGCGCATGAATTGAATTTGAATGGCTGACGGATCGTGCTGCTGTGTTGTCGGTGCCGTTTTCGTCTTCGTTTGTGTAAGTCGTGTGCATCGCTTACTGGGCCTTTGGCTCATGCTTGTTTGTGTTGTTTCCTTTTACAGGACTGTTGTTGGAACCCCTGCTTCAGAAGAATGTTGTCCCTCGGTGTCTCCACGTTGTCCCACACTTGGTCCATAAGTGCCATGGACGATCACAGAAGAAACGGCCGGCTTGCATGTTACACCATATAGAAGACAATGTAGAATGTGCCGGTCGATTTTGGTGTCGGCCGAATGTTATTACTCAAAGCTGAAAATGTTTGGCAATTGTTTGAGTCCTGGAAAAAGATTGGCACTATTTTCTTGATGAAAGTTTCTACGTAGAGAATGCCCGTAATCACTTGAGTTGGGTCGTATCAAAAAATAAGTCTCGCAGAAAGCTTGTTCCTTAGGTCATTATTTCATAGTTTGTCGTGTGTTCAAAAAAGAGAATTGGGTTCCTAGTCCAAATTTCTGAACGTAACACATAAATGAGTTGCGAATAGTTGTTTCCAAAGTGAGCGGCATTGAACTATAGTGCCACCTCGGAAGAGTACAAACAGCATAGAAAAAATATTTCAATCCAATAAATGATTGGGCACGCTTTAACCTAAGGACGGCAAAACGTAGAAGATGGGGTTTTCGATAGAAAACCATTTAGAAACCGTAAATTAGACTTAAGCCTTATCAGTTCTGTTTTTTTCTCAATCAATGAGTAGAATAAGTGTGCCGGCAACATCTGCGAAACTGACGGAGATATCTGTGAAGAAACTTCATCTTTTTAGAGAAGATAACTTTCGGGCCGAGAACATAAAATGACGTCAACTGTTGTACGCTGGTCTGGCAGTTCCTGAAGAGAAGCAGCCGCCGAATCAACACACCGTCCAGTCGACGCTAGTCAGTAAAACAGCAGCACGGGAAATAGGAACGAATGAGTCATACTACTCATGACTGTCTGGATGGAAATACTTTTACTACCCTCATTGTAGCCGGAAAATAATGAAGGAAAATTTGTCGTTACATTTTCAATACACAAAGTTGTCGTTGATCTGCTTTTTCCGGGGATACTTTTTGGGCGGTTATGTTGGTAATGTCGTTCAACTATATGTCACTTATAAAAACTTAATCTGTCTTGGTTGAAATCAACGTGCTTAACACCGTGGGTGAATCTTCATACCTCACACTGTTTGAGATCACTTAGCTAAACGGCAAAATGCAGTCTATCTGTAAGCGAAATATCACAGGGTATTAATGTCGAAATCCTTCAGCGCTAGGATAATTAATTTGACCGGATTAGTATTTATCGCCAGATACAAATTTATACAAATTACCACGTTTATGTGTCTAGACAATAGAAACAAAGTTCGCATAATTTTACGGATATATATATATATATATATATATATATATATATATAGCCCTTTTATCTACGAACATTTCACACCGTTGACTAAACCGCACAAAACATAGAATCAACTCTCGCGGACTAAAATTATTTAAGTCTGCCTGCGACTAGTACTGACTACATAACTATCGAACAATGATTAGGATTCTCATAAAACGTGTGTAAACTAATAACGAATTCACCAGGTATTTCGGTGCCTCAGTGTAAACTCACAACACACTGCACCTGTGAAATGCAACCAACTACTGACTAATAAAAAATGGTAAAACAATCATAGCAGCACTTTTAGTTCTACTAACCCCATTGTGAACTCACAAGTTTCATTCTCGTATATAACTCTGCAGTAATCGTTGTTATGAGGCAAACATTATTGTGGGATCTTTTATATTCATTGTTATCCCGCAAAAGTGACTAACCAGTGAGGTCTGGAAAAAGAGTACATTATTTTACGAACGGTTCAAACCCTCAAAGATTCCAGTGAGTAACTTTGCTATGTTACTCGCATGTGTATTTCGGCGTATTCCTCCGACAGGAACCCATATCCTTCGGATGTACAGATAGTCAAAGACACAAGTATGAGGCAACGCTTAGACTAATACTTGACAAATGTGATTTACATTATCATGCTACTGCATAATTGATTGTGGGGATTTTTGAGCCACTTGATGAAGAAATCATATTTTGTTAAATGTTTGAATTTGTTGAATCTGTATTCAAATTCAGTGTGTCCGACAAAAAAATTCAACCATTAGTTGTTTCTTCCGCATTCACCAATGTTGCATTGTTAGAACTAACAACACTTCTCTGCGATTATTATGAATTGCGATAGATTACTGTCGGTCTACCTGTGACGGAACTGATAGAGTTACCACCGTCCTGTACTAGCAATATGCAGTCTCAATTCACTGGTAAGCTCTATCGCCAAATAGGTGGTATAGGTATAGGCTCAGCGTTAGGCATGGTGCTGGCTAACATCCTTATGAGTATGTTCGAAAATAACGCGTTGGACAAAACTGTTAGAACAACTAGTTACTGTCGACGATATGTGAATGATGTCTTCTGCCTAGTGGACAAAACGGAAGGTTTACAAGAGCATTTAACCTCTTTTAACAAGGTGCATATGAAGATTTGGTTGGAAGTGGAATGAGAAGCCGGTGATTAAATAAAATGTTTGGAGGTAACAGTGACAAGTACTCTAGACGGGTCGTTGCACCAAGGCGTATGCAAGAAGAAGATCTGGAGCGGGTCACATCTAGACTTTCACAGCTATATACCAAATAATTTCGACTGTGGTCTGGTGAGTTGCCCGAATAGTAAGACAAACAGATTTTGAAGAGAAAAAAACAACAGAAGTGAAGTTGAACAAGTTACAGGATATCCTTTCTAATAACGTCTACTTCTAGCAATTTGCAACCAAAACGGGTAGGAGAGACAAATGCGAGCCTCAATACATATGGTTGAGAAGACAATTTGTATAACTTTGCTTTTTAGAGAGGAAGTAACAGTGAGCTGATAACGCCACAACTAACTGACGCAATCGGCAGCACTTATTATGCCACACTTTCTGTTGCAACAATTCGCTCAAAACGGACGTCACGAACTACGAAAGATAATATACACATCAGCACAACTTTATTCTGGGTCTATTCTTTTGACTATTCTCGTGGTTCAGTATTTATCAGTCGCATAACTAGGCAGTTATTAGAAAGAATTCGTGAACACTGCCCGAGATGGCTTCACTCCGAAGGAAGAAGGAGCACTGACTCATCTATCCTGGCCAATCTGGTTGACTGTGACCGACACACAACCAAGGAGACGGTGTTCTGCATCGTCTATCGTGCCAATGCCACCTCGTCACGAAAGATCAGGCAGCGCATCCTGCTTATAACAGAAGCTGTCACAATCCGACTATGCCTTTGAATTATCATGATCCAGTACATACACTCAAACCATGCGACATTTGGTCTGTTTTATCCAACTCACCTTAAGTGACAGATTTCCTCATGTCTGTGACCATAACCACAACACTGTTGTGTTTGTGCTTCACCCAATCGCCTTGCATTCGTATTGTTCTCGATCACAAACTTCTCTAATTGTTACATGATTTCGTATATAATCGTACTAGCCTAAGATCGGACTTCATCGGAGTCACTTCGGTTCTCTGAAAAAAATTGTGGTTTTTAAGGGGATTTTCGTGGACTATAAAGAATTTCAAAACAAATCAATCGAGAATCAGCTATCACCACTGACCAATCTTGCATATTTCCAACGCCATGAGATGGTCTGGCCATTTATAAATGTTCATATAAATACTACAAATCACCTGAATAGTTACACTCGAATCGCCGTCAGACCTAAAGGGGTTATAGATATTGAGACGGATGTACAGGATTGGTCGACAGGCCAGAACAAATTTGCATCATATTCTAATTAGTCCGGTGATAAATGGCAATAGAGAGTGGAAGGTTTATAAAAACAGAACAGTGGCGCCCGACCACATCGTTCGCGCTGTATGAAACTTGTCTTCTAGGTTTAAACCTCGTTGATTGAAGAAGTAGCTCTCGGGTTGTTGGATTACAGAGGATTTTTGTATTATGGGTGATGGTTAAATCTAATGTTTTACTAACGCTGATGTGGAAGTTGAGATCATCTTGTTGACATTCGGTTGTTGAGTTGGTATGAACGATTAATCACGGTACAAGTTGGTTTCGGGCAAGTTGTTACCACTGATTGTGGTTGATTAATTTTACCTATCAAAGATGGAATTTCCGTTCAGGTTGCATTTTTTATTTCCAGCTTACTTCACATCTGCGATCCTCGGGTGATCGTTTTATATCGTTATATGACTGAACTGGACCAGGTATTACGTGTTTCTTGTCTAGAGTATCAATCTATCAACCTCTATAAGCGGAGCGTCCTGAAGACATTTATCGAGTTGAAGAATCCGTGTGAGTTCCACCATACTTTCATAATGAAAGACCTAACCAAGCAGTGTCGGGGACTCCCAGTTTCTGGCCCTGGTTCTCTTTGCCAGTTGCCTGTTAATGAGTTTCGTTATATTTAAGAAATCTCATAGTATGCTATCGCTGATTAACGTAAGATAGCTGTGCAGTTTGCGCTGAATGGATTAGGTATTCATTATATTAAGGGAGCAACTGCAGCACCGCCCACTGTCCAGTGTGGGTGCTCACGGTGGGAAGACAGTGGAGACGATAGCTGGTCACAGACTACGGTGTTCCAGAACATATGATAGGTGTGTCTTCAACCAAGATGTTGACAACATGTACGTCAATCTGGTAGGTTGGAAGAGCTCACGGACATCCCGATATACTTTGATAAACGGCACATACACATGCGTGGAAATCTCATAATCTCTAAACCATTTTCACTTATTGCTTTTCGTACAATTTCGTGCATTCTAATTTTTACATTAACCTGCACACCATGCATAACGTTAAAAACATAACAACAATTGAAGCCAAAATACGAATGTATAGGGCTCACAGGTAAAGGTGTGCAAACGCAAACATACTGGTCCATGCAGACAATTCAAGATACCTGCTCCCCCCCAGGACGCAGATGTCTAACGGACAGATTCAATACGGAAAATTTGCGGATCAACATGGATTGTCAAGCGAACGTTTGAAAAAGGGCGGTCCAGTTCCACAACGTGCTTTAGTTCAGTTGACTCACAAAAGATAGTCCCATGAGATTCCGAAGATGTGGTCTGAAATTCAAATAAGTGTTATGAGATCGGTCTATAAGAAGTGTTTTCATAAGAATTCAGCTCATTCGAATTAGTCCCAGTTATCAGGACTTATGACTGATCTCGGCCAGTCGCAATACAAGTGACATAATTACCCCTCGGCATTTTCAGGAAATGTGTCAAAAACGTAACGGACCACTGTGGCCTGCTTTGCGTATTTCGCTGCGATGGTTGTTTCCGTGAACCTGCGAACTGTACTGGGTACGATTGGTTGCTTAGATGAATTCACAAATATGAGTAAAATGTTGCCTGTACATAAGAAGGTTTTAATGTATGTCAAGATCTTTTCAATCCGCATGCAATGTTAGCAGTTGCCGTTCAAAATTCGGAGAACGTTGATAAATGTGAATAAAGCATGGGATGTTGTTTGTTGAATATCTGAACTTCCGGCTGATCTTTCCAAATTATCTAATTTGTCCACCAACATATATAGTTGCTTGAAGATGAAAGTTTGCCGTTAGAGTACAGCGAAAAGCAAGTGCGACGAACGGTAGCAATTATCGTAACCATGGTACCGAACTATGGACAAGATATCTTTACAGATGAGACTATTATAGTTTGGTCTTTCCCAAGCAGAGCTACAATACCCACTCTTAAGCTCCGCGTCAGTGCTACTATTTTATGCAGTTGCTCAGACTTCTGCTACCAGAGTGACAATCTGTAACTGGAGTTGGCTGTGGACGGCGAGTTACAAGGTCGTGTCACAAAATCCTACTGCTGCGTTTTGATCTGCCCATCTAACTGCAGACTAAATTACTTGCTTATAGAGTCACGGTGATGTCCACGATTCCGGAGACAGTGTCAGAGAAGTCTGAGGTAGCCATGCCGGTTTGACCTACAGTAATTAGAGCGCATCCTGAGCAATATTGTGCTCTGACATGTATCTGAAATAGTAAGTACTTCACTGAACATACACGGAGGAAAATGAACCCAAAGTAATGCTTATTCCGCCTTGCCAGTTAATACACCCACTTGTAATGTTTACGAAGCGCATGCCAAAGTCACCAGTGCAGCGCCAGGCACGTAAAATAATGGTGATCAATATTCACGATACTACACTGCTAACCAAATGTTAGACCATGGTTGGACGTAGCTTTCAACCGGAGCGTCCGCGAGAATGCAGCTCCGATAGTCGTCTGGAGAGTCAATACGTGGAGGTTCCGCGGTCCTAAATTCGAACGAATAGTGCGTAGTAGAAATGAATGCAGTAAATCACGGTGACCCGACCGTGCAGCATTGTACCAAGCTCGACCGTGAAGGCATTAAGTGCCAAACTGGTAAGCAACCGGCACACCCACAGAAAATCATCGACTGGGCCACTGCGAGTGATTTAGGCGCAGGTAAATAAAATCAAACTGTTTATCTCTTTTGTATAAACGGGCGATCCCGGCGGTCTCATAACCCATGGTCCTCCAAACAAGAAATTAAGGTCACAGCCACTTGGTACCCTTTCTTTGTTACAGTCATCAAAGTACAAGAGAGTCTAATGCTTATGCTTGTTATTAGAAACTAAGTTAACTTTTATTTGTACCTTCTATCCTGCAAAAAAATATACCGAGATCTGTCAATATATACGGACTTCTCCCGAAGTTTATATAACTTCTTCATCTTGTGTTGCATTTTCTATATATATATATATGCCTATCTAGCATTAGAAATCCACTCGTTTTTGTTTTTAAGATATTAAAAATTCACTATCCCTTTAGCTTACAGAGTAGACAAACTAACACTGGTGGGCTACCCTAAAAAAACGTTCATTCGCTTTATTTCTTCAGGTTTACAAGGTGCACCTGGTGTGTATGTGGGAGCGCATGTTATACAACGCCTGTGGTGGTGTGTATGCGTAAATATCCCTCAGCTTTGGTTAGTATGTCACAGTAACCCGAACGAGAATTTCACTAATCAGTCACGGTATGGTTTTCTAATAATTGAACCTGATGAGACAGTCGGGTTGACATATCTGTCAATTTAGAAGTAACGCAATCGTTAAATTCTGCGACAGGACTGGAACCAGAGACAAAAACAGTAAATCCAAACATTATAACAGCTGAGCTGCGAAGTCAGGATGCTTAAGCCAGCTAACGTAGCTTGTAATCTCTTTTGTAAACCAGATAGGTTATTACTTGGCACTTGTCTGCTTAGGTTGTATATGATCGACAAAGCTGAAGCGTTCATCCTACGTTTGAAGCACTGGTATAAAGTTCCGAAATCCTTGGTCATCCTCTTAACCTTTCGCACCTTTGTCGCTTCACAGTCAACTTGTTGAATATACACACTCTGAACAGCCATTCTGCGTTGGATAATACCTTAAACGATGACTTCATAGCGGGCGTGTAGGCTTCCTTCTCAATAGCCGTGATTAAAAAGGCTGCACACTCATGAGTTTGTATGTCCCACTTCGCCAAGTTTTCTTCCTACAGGCGGTGCAAATGATTCTGGATTCCACGGTATAACGGACTAAAAGTTAGTAATTACAGGCTCCTGCTTCAAAATTTTTGTAGGAGTAACGTTATCCATATTAGTACTCTTGGTGTAGTTTAAAATATGCACATAAGAAAGCTCAAACTAAAAGACCAGGATGGCAACAAATTGATAAACATTCTAAATAACAGTCACATAAACAGTCTCATGTTCTAAGTTTAACGCTCTCACCTCTGACAGGAACCTGATTGACAGTCAAACAACAGCGAGCAAAAAACCTCTTAATGTGGCTTTCAAATTGCAATCGATACAGTTGATGAAGTGTACGTAATATTTATTTTACACTATTGCCACACCTACAAACAAGATTTGGCCTGGAATGAAAACGATGTTCACACACGTGCACAACACAGCTGTTTTTTGTTGGACCCCATCATGCAGGTGTAATACTAGACACCACTAGACGTCGCTGAGGAATGTGGATCCCTGTGATAGCGATCACCAAGCAGGAGGCCGTTACCGTTAATGACTTCGGTGGGTTCCTGTTTGAAACTAGTGCTGTGAATCCGAGTGAAAGTAACCTGAAAACCTGAAAACCATTCCTCGTCTAGGTTGTCGGCATTCAGACAGTCAGACGAATCTCCGGTGACTTGACAGATCAAGTAACGTCGCCGAAGCTTGAAATACGAGTACACAGGTGCTCAGTTGCCTATCCAATTAACGGTGGAACCTCGCTGAAAACGGAGACCAGTCGTTTGGTATCGCTCTATGTCGAAATGGTAAAACATTTTGAATTATACTACTCAGTTCCGGACAGTAGCCAACGTATAAAACCGAAATCCATATTTGGCGCACCTCGTTTATCCTTTATTGTGAAAGGGATACGTTAGACTTTTATGAAAGACTAAAATAGGATCACATGGAATGACAATAATCACAGCAGCTGCGCGGATGACAGTCTAAGCGGATGGTGGTTTATTTGATTGTGGGTCGCGATTAGATGGAACACCTAACCATCACGTTATAACGCGTTAATCAGGTAGTGGGTGGATGGATTTGAGATGACTTACACATAGTTGGCCACTGTAAGCGCACATTCAATAAGACTGAGGGTCATAGATTCTAATTACGATCGCATCTGTCTCCGGTAACAGTCTCGCCCTGGTAGTTCTTTAGTGCACGACGGACATTTCGTAAATAATTTTCAAAGTTGTATCGATCATGATTTCATGACTCGTATCGATCAGATATGATGAAATAACACTCGATATTTTTCACACCACTGCAAAGCTATTTTGAAAGGCGTCCACGTATCCTGTCTGATAGTCACGGGACGGTTTTACCAGTGCAGCCGGCTAAATAACAACAGGTGAAGGAATAAATACGGAAGTACGAAGAAACTTTGATAAACTATTTTAAACGTGATATCTATACTGGCGGGCTCTTAAATGAAACAGTCATACGTGCGGCATAATAGGTCTTTGTTAGTGCATTTGCCCATCTGCGAATGACCAGTCTACGAACTGTTTCTAAATGCTAAACTGATGGAAGTGGGTTTTTTCGCCATAATTTCCATCATTAGAAAAGCTTTGTGTATGCTATTCGCATTCTCCAATTCCCATTAATATTCTGGGTATAATGATGGGACTAAAACCATTATTAACCCGAATAAACGTACCTCACATTTCCATGGTAATATCCAGTAGGTGAGAACAAATATATAAAAAAACGGGTGAACTTTCTTGCAGTAAGCATGAAGCAGCTACCACAATCCCTATACTGAATCTCACATCAAATAGCGTGTAAGACAAACAAACCTTAATAAAACAGTGACCCCAAAGTACTGGCTAAATGACGCTATTGAAAGAAATGACGCTTTTACAGAGATAAGTCAAGCTTAGCATGGCAAGACTTCTTAAATGTCACCGTGATTGTCCGTACGGACATTGAAGACTTACTATAACTCCGTCCTGAAGTTTTCATCCACACAATCCTACTTAGAGTTTTGAAGTTTTCAGAAAGCGCTCAACAAACGAGGTGCCTACTAAAATACCCCTGCGCCGACCCCAGCGTCAGCGTCATCCGATGAAACGTCTTCAGGCCGGATAGCCGCAACTAACGAAGAAATGATGTATCTGCATAAGGTGTCATCGCCTGATCCATGCGCATTGTGCATGTCCATCCATCGATTAATAACAATTTGGAGTGACCACATTACCGACCGTGAAAACCGAACGTCTCCTGTTCAAACAGTACGTACTGTCTCACGTTGGATCAACGGTTCTGTACTTGCTCATGTTGTTGCTGCAATGGACTGTTTTATAAGCCTAGTATCGTTTTGTTAAGCGATAAACACAACTCTACAAGTTACCAACACTCCTCTACAGGCTAATTCAATCGATACTCAGAAATAGCCCTTCGTATATACGCAGTGCCGCCAGTTTCTTCATCAAGGTACGGAGCCTGAGATCAGAAACAGAGGAAATAATAGTATGGTTCGATGTTTGCTTGCTATTCCCTTGGACCACAAACAAACTGACGTTAAACGCAATGGATAATGTGTTGCAAAACAATATGCAATGGCAAGAACACACCAAGCTGTCTACATCCGACATCGTAGATGTAGCTACTGGATCGTCGCCTTGGTTACGCGCTCAGTCGCTTGACCCAAAATCGAGAAATGAAGAGAGACGCGGCAGCACCGTTTATTGGAAGAGCGAGACAAAATTGGGCTACAGAGGCTCTAAATTTGATTACTATAAATGGTCGACAGACATAGCGAATCAAATTAAACAGTCGTATATGGCAGTCAGGGAGTTAGAGCAAATCACGTTACAGGGGAAATCAGAAAGCAACGTGAGAAAACAGTCCAGATAGCACACAGGCGTTCGACCGCACACCTGCAGTCTGATTGGCTGGATGAAACCATACCACCACCCAGAACCATATCATTCGAGCCCGGCCGGTCGATCGATGTGGTGTGATGCGTTTTCACTGTTTTGTTAGCAGCTGCGTCTCCTAACAATGGCACAACCTTGCACAGAAGCCCACTTACAGTTTGGAAGCATAGCATATCGGCAACAACAGGAAGTATTAATTGGACCACTAGTAAAGACTGTTTGATGAGGTCGTTATGCAAGTTTTTGAAAGAACTGTGTTGCAGAAGTACCGTCCAACAGTGTGGCTGTGCCTGGGATCGACAGTTTCCATGGAGCCATGAATAACGTATTACGCGGGCATCAATTCACCTAGTAGAAAACAACCCATCAATGTCAATCCTGGGGACTTATGGGTGAATCATAGTTCGTCCAGCAGCCACCAAATGCGGTACGCCTGAACTACAAGAAAGGGGAGCAGAGCACCTCCATGAGTTATCTACGTCAAACAGCTACCCTAGACCATTAATAAACGCTTGGACCAGAACCCGACTGACTGATTTTTCTAACCACACGTGACGTCACCACGCTGTCTTATTTAAACGGAATTTCGGGGGTCGACGAAAGGCTTTCGAAATAAGCCTTGTGATATCACAGGTCCGGTTGAAGCGTATAAACGCGTGGGCGTGGTACATCCTGTTACCTGACAAGACTGCGACCAAGTTTGAATAGGCGAAACAGGTAAAAAGTTGAAGACACGTTTATAAGAACATCATTTTGCACAGACCGGCAAACTAAAAATCCCACCATTGATGACACTGAGCAACCACAGATCACGAGGTCAAACTGGCGGACGTCAGAGAGGTCGGATAAGTATTAAAGAAGAAAAAAAGACTAAATCCTGAATCAATCTTCTCTCACAATGATTCCGACAGACACACCGACCCCGATACTTACTGCATCTCACCGACCATGCAAATACGATAAAGGCAAGTGACAAACAGACGAACATGCTGACAAGCCGGTAACCCAGCTGCGATTTTCCCATCATCACTTGGTTTGACAACCGCAACTAATGTGAACATGAAACGTCAAAGTGAATACTCACCACTCTGTTCGTCTTTTATACTGATAGACATATATAGCTGTAAAAATAAACACGGTGCGAGTGAAGTACATCAGACTCACTACCATCATAGACGGAAAAACATCAGTAATTCACATTGATAATTAACTGCCACATAACCACCACCAAGGAGAAAAGCAAACCCTGTGTAGGAAGAGAGGAGATAATAAGAAATAGACAGGAAGAGACCTAACTACTAAAAATGGTCACGTCTATATTAGACCATTCAACATCAAGGTGCCTACACCTTGCAAACAAACAACCAAGCTGTAAGTGAAAGTAACGTGTCATCAGCAAGACGGCTTCCTTAGGGCTTTCACTACCGCGCGTCATTAAATGTAAACACTTTACAGACAACTCGGACAAACAACAACATTCACGCCACTGAGCACGATTAGTCGCCACTTTACCCAATGTCTCCAGCCACCGATTCTGTGAGTTGCGAGGACCCTAGTCCGGGAGACGGATCCTGTAGTGACCAACGATCGTGTGGCTTCTCTAAGGATTCCAGCTCTAATCGTGTTTTCCCGTTTGGCTATTCCGTACGCATGTTTCTGTGTACGCCTGCTGTAGAAGGCCTGACGCTGTAAAAAGATTCCAATCTTATTTCAATCCCCAACCTGGATGACCAGGAAACTGTGGTTTGTCAGACCTCTACCTACTGGCCTGCCTCTCGTGAGTGACTCTGTCGCTGGGACCGTCACGCCGTCCAGTTTAGTCCAACAGGCCATCGAGATGCGCAAGCCGTAACACCGCGATAAGGTCCATTCTCGTTGTGACCGTCGGACTTACTAAGCTGCAGAACTAGGAAGTAAACAATGTCGTTCACTGGGTATGTCCGTTTCATACTTCCACATGGTCGCAATGAGAACAAATCAGATGTCAACGGTTAGAAACTGTATATTTGCTAACTACTTTGGAAACTGAAAGCTAGTTGATGTTAACCCGCTCTGCAGTAGTGCCGCTGACGGAAAAGATGAGCACAGAAGATAGCAAAACAAACCACTGACTTGAAAAATGAAATATTCTTCTTACTGGTCTCAAAAAACGGTACATATGCCACAAACAGTAACCAAACAAGAAATAAAACAGAATCTTGCACGAAAACTGGATTACATCGTGCTGCACACTTGCCAGGAATAGCCTGGGTTCAGTTCGGTACTTGAATGTACGCCTGTATGCAGACGTTTAGAACATGTATCCCGAAAACTACCGAGTGTGAAAGGAGTCACTGGAAATATTACACCTTCTATGGTTGCTATGACGTGATGTGTTCTGGTTACATTGCAAAATACACCATGTATCTATAACATGCGTGTGACAAATCCCGAAAGTAAAGAGGTCACGAAAATCTAACAGAGTAAACTGCAAACAAAACTGAGTCTCAAAGACCCAGTAAGCAATGATCACAACTTGCGTAACAGTGATGCTGTGTCACATATGACGTACTACAAAAAAGGCGAATAGAAAGCTGACTGTTCAAAGATTTGTTAAAAGTTTCCATACTTAAGTTGACTGATAAGTGTACATGAAAACGAAACCAAATCGGTCAGATATACTACACCGACGACAAGTAATCATGGATGAGAGGCACATTTTGTGATCGACAAAATCCTACCACGACCCCAGTAACGCCTCAAATGGACTATCCGAACATGGATCGGTTGGTGATACCGCTGTCACAAGTCACCTTCGCGTTCACTGTACAAGCAGCACAGTCTCGTTTGTTCCTGATCATCATTCTCTGCCCAACCAAGATGGAAGTACGATCGGAGACATCTCATTCAAACCATCTGTCGATAGTGGGTTCCAAATGCAAAACATCAGAAATCGCTGCCGGATGTTGAAAAAAATTTTAACTTTTTTCTCGGATATTGAACTGCAACCACGATGATGACCAGCATGTGTCAAGGTTGGGGGGAAGTTCTCCACCTTTCCATTCAACTTCTGCTTCATGTTAACTCATCTGAACCTAGCTGTATCCGTTTACCTTTGACTGAGCTTTCTGGCAAGAAGACAGCCACACCACGAAGGTCTTGCATTTCCGTCGGAGACAAAATCAAACATACTGAAGCTACCCTTAGAGGGCAAGTAAAAATTTGCAGCACACCCACGTAGCACGTGAACGTAGCTTTTTCATAAATCCAATGATCGACTGACGGCTACGTCGTAAGATTGAGTCAGAAGTTGACAAGACACGCCCGTACAAGTTTGCACATAGCGACGACAAACGCCAGTCTTTGCAAGCACTCTTTGTAACAGCCCGGGGAGAGCGCACACGAATCAACCAGAATGAATGCAATCAGTAAGGTTATTCATGATTGGTCGAGGCTGAACTTAAGACTGTGCACACGCAACGGGCCTTGGGGTATATCGGTTGCAAGAGGTCTTGGGGAGTCCAGCCTGGTTACCATCGGATTTACTTTCTAGCTATTCTCCTAAGATTCCCACAAGTCAATAGGGTTATCAATCCACGACTGGGACACAGTTACTATACAAGCAGATCTCCCGAAAACAAATGTCTTTGTCTTGAAAACCTACCCAGCACACCTGACAATCCGGTGTCCATAGTTAGAGTTTACTTTTTGATGGTCAGATGATAGACCTAAATTGAAGAAACCGGTAAGCCCATCCAACTGTATCGCCAAAATTCAGACTGTGTCAAGATAGAATAGATTTAGGGTACATGAGCAACATGCAAATATACTGACCTTTGGCATGTCATAGCGTATGACATGAACAGACAGTTTTGTGCATCCACCGCTCTTAGAATGAAATGCACATGTGCTTCGAACTTCGTTCAAGCTGTGGGTTGTATACAACAGTGCAATTACACAGGTCAATACACAAAATATGCCTTGTACAGGTGTCCGGCCGACGGTCAAACGCTAGCGTAAGACATGTAGCAAGCAATCCTTTGACGGATGAAAGATGTACGAAAAACCAACTAAATTCAACATCAAGAGCAACACTGCGTGCACCCTGTCCTCCGTTTCCAATCCATTCAATATCCCACAAATCAAGGTTTTCATGCAGGAAAGCCACAGTATGGACAGATGACTCTAAAAGCTGAATGAAACCTGGTCGCAGGGTTCAATACTAAGTGAAACAAATTTGTCATTATAAAATTTCATGAAATCTACCATCTAACCGACGCGCCAGGACCAGTTTCACCTGTATAAAGGCTCGTCGACCAGAGATAGTCTAAACGAGGTTCGAACTGGAAACTCCTTTCATTACGGGTAAAAGCACTTACTAGGTCGACCATCAGTGTGAAGAGTACCGCTTGAAAAGAGGCAGCCAACATAACTGATGTGTAACTTGTTCATATCCAGTTAGCGTGGAGGGACATAGTCCGGTTAGCACTGGTAACGGCTACATGCATAACAAATGACTAGTATAACAGTTCCTAATATTTGTCTTCAAAAGAACATCCCACAGATAGCTTCACTTACACGTGAACTCACCAGATAAATTGGTCATCGAAGGTATATTGCTAGCATTAAAATTACCGAGGTGAAAATCAATTACATCAACTAACATGTCAAGTTGTAAATCTCAGACAATGGTTATCTTAATTTCGACTTATACACAAGGCGATTGTTGTCCAACGATATGCCGGGTTATAAATGCGCTGGATGTTATATGGCTAATTAATTAAATCGTGGTCCGGACTCGTGATAATATGATCCGTAGCGATGTGACTACGCACTCATGTCCATATGAATCGCAACGTCTGAAACGTTCAAACCAACGGTTCCCAACAAGAAACGAAGAGGACAATCGAATATACAAAGATACCTGATATTTTTGTAAACAGTCAAACAGATGGCAAGTGTAACAAGCCACACAAAAATCAACTTCCCGAAATCAACAATGAAGAAACCGAGATAGCGAACGTGATTGTAAGGACCATTCAAATTAAGAAAGACCACAACGGGGGTGGAAAATATAAACAGATAATGCATGAAATGGTCAGATCGTACTACATAACTCTGTAGTCCGCGGCATGAGAAATCCGTCACCAAAACCCACACGTACAAAACCACCGTCACTTAGAGCCTCTGATGGAAGTTTGTTACAGTCAATAAACTCGCCACGATACCACACTTTTATAGGTATCAGTTGTGGCGAAGAAAAGCAACGGGGACATCGTTTGGCGCGATGCCAACTAGAACGAAGCCACATAATCAGACTTCGACGAGAGCAATCTTGTGATGAATGAAAAGGAAGTACACCATGCACATGGCTACCACGATGAATCACCACCCAACCAGGACGATGGTCGAGCAACACAGAATCCAGTCGCTCTCCAGGTGTATCCTCAATAACAGACAAACCAGCACCATGGCGAAAGAATAGCTCGCCACCATTCCCTGCTACAGCAGGACTGATACGCAAACACAGATTAAGAGTTACCTGAAAAATACACATAAAATGTTCAGAGGAATAAAAACTATAAGCAAGAACAACGCATGGAAAGATAGTCAAAAACTCCTACGAGTACAACCAATATCGACACACATATCCACAAGTGATCAAAAATGAAAAAATGAGGTACAATTTAGACATACAGTGGCACTTATTGAGATATCACAATTGATCTCACCGGCAATGCCTCTTGATGCTAGATCTAACACGGTATGATGAAACTCCGGAAATATTGAGTGATCATATAGTAGTTCTAGCCTACATGTGACGCTCAAGCTGAGTATAACAAAGTGAAGTGTCACAGACACAAGGTCCACGCTAAAAACGGTTACAAACATCAGTAGATCTACAACTATACGCGCAGAAAAGCTACGAGTTATTAGAACAAATCCTGCGTAGGTGGAAACTAACTGAACTTGTAAAAAAGAAATGTTTTCAGAGTACTGAGAGTTGAATCGCCCCACGTCCCTCCGAGTTAAGGTTAACATTGTTCAGTATTTATATGAAATCCGGCCTAGGTTGAAACCAAACGACCGTATTGAACACTGCGTTATAAACCATACACGAGGCACATTTGAAGTAGCACATCTAGGAAGATCAACTGCAATCGTTTGTAGTGAGTGCTTTTTCTCTGTGGTAATTAGAAATGATTCCGTGTAAATCTGAACAACTTCAGAAAAGATTAACCACACGTCTATTATCAACAGGTGAGCTAGTGAACGGAATCTGTCAAGACTGCTGTGGTTTACCTACCGCTATGCTTGATACCACGCTTTTTGATGCTGTCATGTAGTAACCCATAGTAAGATTGTGTACGATATACAGTAACAACAAACAATCACCGAAATAGGTCATGCAAAAGCAAACAAAACCCATGAATGTACTGAATACGAAGAACCAAATCAAGAAGTCCGTACAAAACGGTGTCAAAAGAAGTCCACATGTAGATTATAGAAGCTTACCTCTGAATTGTCGTGGTGTGCCGATAGATCATAATCTGTGTCCGTATCACTTGTACGGTTGGAATATTCCACAGTAAACACTCTATAAGAATCTAATCTGTTATGGAAATCAGGAAAAATTCCACCAAGAATCCACCGCATGCCACAATCGAATAGGCTCGTCATCAAGTCTATGTCAGCGCCACCACAATCCATAGGCTCTGAGTCAATAACTTTTGACTGACTGCCAGGGACTTCAGAAAGCAACAGACCTGCGTGGTTCATTGTGTTTGGGCGACTTTTCAAAAAGCCACGCTCATCGATTTGATCGAGAAGTCTGTTCAGCCGTTCCACGCATTGTCGAGTAAGTAATGGAAAACGGTAGACGTCGTCTAGTCCTAAAACAAATCAGATAAGCTCGCGTGAATGAGAAAAGTAACCGTAAAAGACGGCGAGATATTTATGGGTATGAAACAAGTACAGCAATTATCATAACAACATGAATACCTGTTTACTACCCTTACAATTTAAAGCCTAGCAGGTTAACAAGGGTCCGTCAAACTGTGAGAAACCAGACGCTAACCTATTAATTCATAATCAACTCGGAGAGCATATATTATAGCTGGAACACAACGAACGCCTCTCAGGTGATGAGTAAAACCGGAGAGTAAATCTTTGGTGTAGTAAGCTGGACACACGGAACAAAGATTACGTGCCAGTGATAATTACCGAGAAAGAAGTTGAGATTTCCGCTCAAAGACAAACGGTATCAGGCTGAAGGTTGAGTAGGTTTCGTATTCATTGCCACATTCCTCGAGTCACTATGGTATCGGCATCACTCTTTTGTGAGAGAGCGAGGGAGAGAGTAGAAGTCAATCACCGAGTTATACGTACGTTGGAAAAGCTGGTAAAGTAGTGAGATGGGAGACTCTGCAAGGGTCACCAGTTGGAAACGCGTATAAACAGATGTACTGGCAACCGAAATTCAATAGACTGTTTCCGAAGTTTCAAACCACCAACCGGGTGGTCAAATTTCTGGACCAACAGTAAGTGGTAGAGCATCCGGTCGGGATTGGAACATCTTGAGAACATGGTAGACGTCACAAAACTTCTTTATCCAGAACGACTTATTTGACTCAGATATTCTCCAGCCGCAAAGTCGGTTCCATGATGGGTTCAGCCTTCGTCATTTAAAAGATAGGCAAAGAGCTCATATGATCCAGGTGATCCGTGACATTTACATAACCCGATTTCACGAACCACTAGTTCGAAGTGCTCAAATCATTTGTGAATAGGATCACAGTTCTGTATTAATGTTTGGTTACATTCCAGGATGTCGGTTTAGGATGCGAACCATGTTAAACTAAGCTGAGAAACACGCCCAGTGTTTCATATAATATCGCACTAGTAATGCCACCTAGCATAATAACAGCGTCCGCATGATGACTACACAGTTTTGAGAACAACCTAAAGCCATCTACATCTCGGCTCACAAGTTTTTTCTGTTACTGCAAGAGAGGCCTATTACTCAGTAGCGTAATGTAGTAGGGTAAGGCAATGAGGACCGATAGGAACAACCACATCCTAAGGAAGGTCTAATACCTTCGACATATTGAAAACGTACAGTGGATCACACCAAGATATCAACCGTCAACACTTATGCACCCACACATGACTGATACGCTCACCACCAGATGGTTTGGAGTCAGAATTTTCCTACAGTCCCAGATCAGTAACAGGCTCACCAAAATGGTGGCAGTCACGGATACAAGGCAGTGTTATACATCTCAGTGTGAAAAACGGCTGCGTCCGTTGAAGGCTTCTTCAACAAGGAGTATATGGGACACCTCAATGGAGATAGTTGAGAATGGGGAACATCATACATGTCTGAGGACTGAATGATATCAATCGCACCTTAAGACCGACCAACTGAAGTCAAAATAAACACAGTTGCCCGATGAATAAGCAATCTTGAACAGACAACGGCAATAACAACAGCTGACATTAGTACGACTAGCTGCCCGTGATGGCTTACTGGTCAAGCAAATCTGCTTACTTTGTATCAGGAAAGCTGAGTTCCAAGGCGTGGCGGATTCACGGCCAGCAACTGGAGCTTACTGCAAAACACGTGTAGTGGTGGTAGTTTTGTGTGATGTTTGGTATTCTAAATAGCGCTCCAGATCATTCCCAAACCGAAGTTCAAGTTAACAAATCGAACAGTCGCCGGAAACCATGTAATCTGAGCTCTTCGCTGTCACGTATACGTACCTACATAGAGCAGGGTCTTGGTAGTTGTAACAATTCTCCATTCGACATAGCCAAGGGATCATGATGTCGACTAATCATCCGGTCAAGGATTACGCAAACATACAAACAAGTTGCAAATAATAGTAAAACGGTATCCTCATGACAACTCCCAGCAGTTTTCAATACCCATCTTCATTAAACGTCACCAGTAAACAGACAACTTCGGCAAACAGTGATACTGATACCGCCAAACAAGATTAGCTCTCTAGTTTGTCACAAAGCAGCAAACATTTTGAGGTGTAAAAAACGAAAACCTCTTACTACGAAGCAGGGGCTAACAAGAAATATTGGACATGTAGAGGACAATAACAGTACACTACATTGTCCAATGTGACACTGTATTGTCACATATTGTTATACACACACCTAGATGTAAACGCGAAGTCTATACAGTGACTCCATTCGGATGGATATTCTGATTAGGACTTCGGTCCTACCGACGGATTACAATCCAATCTGATCAAAAACCCTTTAGCAGCAGTCGAACGGAGTTTCAAACACATGGAATGCGCGCAGTAATTATCGGAATCAGAAATCTATGTCCTACACAATGTGCTCTCGGTTTAAGCAACCTTTTCATTGCCAAGCCATCCAGACTTCGGAGTCACTGCCGTGAAGCATCAGAAGATATCATAGGTCCGACAGTAATGTTATGCATCCACTTTTTGTGAAAATCTGTTCATTCACCACGAACCCAAACCCCGACACAACAGAAGATCTAACAGGGGGCTAATCTGAACGTCATGATAAAGATAATAGACCAGGATTGGACGAACAGCCTCAATGTTATGCTCTCCGTTATCCGCTAATCCCTTTGTTCTGTATTGAACCAATTAACTTAGTTTGTGACTTTGTATGTGCCAATACGATCAGCCAATGACAGACTGTGATTGCTTTAATACTGTTGTACTTTCATAAATTCGGCTTTTTGTTTCGTGAATAAGAACTGCTTACCGCAACCAGTACGTGGTTCTCTCATTAATAAATTGCGTGTGGGGGGTCTTAATTCTAGTATGATTTCTATGGTTATTCGAAGTCCCCAACTCCGAGTACTACCTTGTCACATTGTGCAGCAGTTTTGACCCCAATGTAATCTTCGGTAATAATTGTTGTTTAAAGCCAACACAACCAGTGGACAGGCGCCTTCAATGTCCGCACTTTCCGACAAGTTGGTCAGCAAGCTGAGCTGGCAAAAACTCTTTCAAATCCAGAGCTTGATGTGTGCTATGTGTTGCAGACGCGAACCTATGACTCTAGCACTGTTACCCATTTGAGCTCATCTCTGGATAACTGTCGGTCTAAAAGTTTCTCCCTCAGAATCTCTGGTGATGTCGAAGCTGAATCTCGTGGTCAAGCTGAAATGGGAATCGCCCTGAGTTCTAGTACAGAGCCATTTTGCTCGAATGGATTCCAACGAACGGTCGCTTATGCGTTCTCAGACTCAGTACGTCTACTGAAGTCTATCGACGCATTCATTATATCGACGTGTGCTCCAAAAATTAGTTGTTCGGATGCTACCAAAGATGCGTTCTATGAAGCTCTTGTTGATCTTCAGAGGCATCATCATACTAGCGGGCGATTTGAATGCTCAGCTTGGTCGTCTCTCTCCAAAAGAGAAGAGGCTTGGAGGTGTGTTTGATGTCCGGACACAACGCATCGACAATCGTGAAAGACTGCTACGGCACTGAGCATCTCACGGTTTTCATATTTCAAACACCGCATTCTAACATAGGTGGAGGCATTGTGTTACAGTGAGACCTCCTTGTGCTTCTCAGTCATTGACACAACCCGACCAGATAGAAGTCAGTTACAGGTGGCGCAACTCTGTTGAATACCGCATGTGATTAGGATCATGCCGCTGCGCTTGCTCGTTTTGACCAGAACACCTAACTGGCATTCGAGCAAAAACAATATAAAGAACACTAACCACGAGACACTGGCAAACAAATTAAGTTCGACTCAAATGATGGAACCTAACGAACGCAGGGAGCAAAATGTAGCCGTTATGAAGACTTGTTGCGAAAAACTATGTTTCCAAGTGAATGTTCAGTTGCGATAAAATTGGATTTATGTCATGTCGATAAACCTCATAAAAAAGCATCGCTCAGTTCCATGTGGTTATGAATATGATGACGACCGTCAAGCACTTAAACATAAGCTGATTAAAAGCTTGCGCGCAGACCGTGGGCACCACTCGACTGAGCAATTGAAATAGATGGGGAGGGTCTTTTATTTCGCAATGGCAGAAGGTTCTTTCCCTGACCGTGGTTTTACGGCCGTCAAGTCGGTGTGAGACCAGACGTGAAAAAGAAAGCTCAATTACCACCGCCCACTCGCGCCGACCTGACAGATGGGTCGAACAGTTTGAGGAACAGCACAGCTGGCCTCAACGAAACCATACAGAGGATGGGTCCCGGCTGGCCAGTTACTGCGTTCCACAAGGCACAGTCGGAAACCGAAATGGCCTTAGAGGTTAAGTTACTCGGGATCAGATCTCTCTGCACCTTTCAAAGATGGTGGGGAGAGGTCAGTATCTGAACTGACACAACCCCTTCAGGTGATTTTGGAAACCGAATAGGTACCTCGTAATCGATGCTTATCAAAAAGTAATCACCATTTTCCAAAAATGATACTAAATTTGTGAAAACTAAAGGGACATCAGTCTAGTGTCTGTCGCGTCCAATTTACTCATTTAACGTATATTATGTTGTCTCACTAAGCCCAGAGGAAGTCAGATACGTGAAGAACGGGCAGGATGACCGTCCCATCGATCACACTTTTATCTTGCGACCGATCTCGGCGCATAGGCACTCTTATAGGTAGCCGATGGTCATGGTTTTTCTACACATAAAGACTGATTTCGATTCGGTTGCTCGTAACGTCTTCTGAAACTATCTTCTTCGCAAGGGAGTGCCAGGGAAACAAGTGAATATGTTGAGATCACCACAAACTCACTCAGCAGGCAAAGTGAGGTTTTATGGACAACTGACTTGAGTGTACTTCTAATCATATTCCTCAAGGATGTCCGAATTACCCTTGGAGTTCAAATTCGTCATCGAAGACATTGTGGAAGATGCGCTTGAGGAGTCCAGTGAACTTGGTGTTCAGATTTTTCCTATCAGGAGGCTCACTGACATGGAGTATGCGGACGACATTGTACCATTCGGCCCCTCTGTCGAAGATATTCACACCATGCTGAACAGGGTAAGCCACCGGGATTGTTTGTACGGAATGTGCTTCGCACCTTCAAGGTGAAAACTGCTTCTTCAACAGTGGGACATTTCCACTCCTACCTTCTTTATTACAGACAACCCACTTCAGACCGTGAACACTTTCACATACTTGGGTAACGCTATCTCGTCAACCTGCGATATTCCTGATGAGAAATCTGCGAGAAAAACAAAGTCACGAGGTGTCTTTTCCAACCTTCATAATCTGTTACATCGGAAAGAAGTTCGGTTACAGCTAAAAGTAAGGGCATATAATGCTCGTGTGTGTTCTAGTTCGCTCTATGATTCAGAATCATGGCTTGTTTGCGGTGAAGAAATGCACAGGTTCGTTGTGTTTGACTATCACTGTCTCCGCCAGTTAGCCCAAATTAGGCGGACTGATCAATACTGAGCAATACGGCCGTTCGCCGGCGCGTACTCTAACACATTGTTACCATGATGAACTATATCTGTTGTGGGACCTGTAGACTAATCACCAGAAATGTGGATCGGGAGGAGTGTTAGGGCTAAATTTGATAGGAAAGTCAGGGAGGGGTCAGCAGTAGCGCGCTTTTACCCATCCACCTCGCTGTATGCAACAGATAGGGCGACTCGCTTTAAACTGTGAGACCGACAATGCAGTATGGAATTATCAGTGTTGTGAATATTCATGGTTATTGGGGGTTGATATACTGCCACTACGCCTGGGTATGGACAGGAGAACGACTAGCGTTCTCAATCAAAGGCTTTGGCTCAAAAGCCTTTACCGCAGGACGGTGGGTAGGTGGCAGTGTACCGGAACTGGTATTTTTTCCAGAAGACGCCAACTTTATTCCAACTCCCAACCTGGAAGACCACAAGAATGTGGTTTGTCAGACCTCTACCTATTGGTCTGTCTGGTATGAATGACCACATCGGTTTGATCGTCACACTGTCCAACTTTGCCCAACAGGTCATCGATATGTTCAAGCCGTCACACCGCGTCAAGATCCAGTCTCGCTGTGACGGTGCACGAAACTCCTGTGTCTACCAATGACAACAGTGAGATCTGACAAATGACTGTATCAATTGGCACATATTTTGAAGTGTGACAACGAATTCACAGTTGGGGCAATGATACTTCAAACCCCAATGACAAGACTTTTACATCTTTCTCTCTCAAGCTGATTGAACTTTCCAAATGAATTGTAGCTTACTGGGTTCGCCAACTTGATTAGGACTCTCGTCTACGAATTAACTACACTGAGCGTACGTTTGGGTTTATCTACGACTGCAGTTGACTGATGCTATCAAGAATGTGATCAACACACGTCGACCAACACATCTCAATGAGCTTGAGTGTATACATTCCGGTCGTACATATGTACCAAGTCGTGAGCCTAGCAGTCACCTACAACGGTTTAACAGGTTGCGCAACAGCCTCCCAGGATACTGAACAGCACGATCAGTCTGTTCAATCGCCACGTCGAGAGTGCCCTCATGCGTTCAGGGCTGCAATGAAATGTCAGACGTGAACCTCAGATGTGCGTACGTAACACGTACGACTGTAGTTGGTAGTGTAAGACCGTGTCATGAAGCAGTGCCAAATTGGCGAAGTGGTGATTGTAACTGTCACTTACAACTGCTCCGGTAGTTGCGGAGTGGACGTCTTGACACTATCAGGCATGACGCTGATAACGTTTCAGAACAGGTCGGTCAAGACCTCAAGAAGGTTTGCCTTGGTAGCCCCGGTGTGCATGTAGTCTTGGTCTATGAACGCACGAAGGAATAAGCGAATGTGCGAATGTGTTCCATTTGCTCGTGAACATGAAAATTGGTAACACCCGAAATGGAGAAAAAAAATCAAGTAAACGTCACAACCGATCAAGCATCTAGTCTGACTGTTTTTCCAAAGATAATAATTTCCGCAACAAGTTCGAAAGATTCCCCTCAAAAGCAGTTTAGCAAGACACCGCCGTGCAGCTCTGGTGGGAAGTTTCCAAGGCATGCCTGCAATTTGATCCTCCATCGAGGATAACATCTATTGACAAAAAAACTTTTAGGAACCGAGAATGAAAACTGAAGATATACGACAACAGAACATGAGGAAAACCTGCTCGATAAGCAAACAGCTCACCCAATACATCAGACAGATTCAGATCATCGAGAGTACTTGACTGGCAGACTGTTCTTGGACAGTTCGGCCATGGATCTGAGTAGTTCGGATCGTGGTGTGGTTGCCAGTTGCGAACGAACCCATAGCAGACGTCCGACAAAGCAAGAAATATGATTAGTTGTACGCGTAACGGCAATGAATGTTCAGTCGTCCGGTATCTCAAGGTGTCTCACGAATAAATCCGCCTATTGTGTCCCACCAACCACCTTAATATCAAGCAATTATAGCTTAGACGAAGTGACGGGCAGCGAAAATCACGACACGATAACGATTAAAATGGTGGAATCCGTTTTGGTCAACATAGTTAGGAATGTCGAGCGTGAACAGTAAAGGACATTATAGGCGTACGGCAGAACGTACAAATGCAGTCGGTATCAAAACTTCGTGCTTACCACTAACCTTCTCCAAGACGGTTGGTAATTCCGGAAGTGATGTACTACCTAACATAAACATCTGACGGAGACGTATAAATTCATCAGTGAAATCTTCCATCTGGAAGAATAAGCAACAATAATGGAGAATGGACATGCCTGTAAAATGAAGTCATTCAAACGGAACGGTATACAGACTCAAATTATGCAGCTTGTTTCTAATTGAATCTAGTTCCGATTGTTTGCGTCGATTGCGTTCGTTTGCAGCAAAAGAAAAAGCATCCAAAATATCAGAATCCAAACAACCCATTGACTTTAAAATCTGAATGATAAGTCCTAACGCATTGAACTAACCGGCGAATACTGCTTTAAAAAATCAGGTTTCTCTGCATAGTCTAAGTGCAAACTTAGACGCGGCCAAAACACATTTTTGACAAGCCAGCAATTGCAAGAAGCCCAATTCATCAGGGAAACGACTATCCGGAGGCCGCTTTGACTGCGTTTTCATTGATTCCTGTCATTAGCATACTGGGGTCCAATCACAAGGCAGAGCCAGCGATTGAGCTCAGTGGTTGATACTGTAGCGTTTTGTACAGTATTTTTTGTACAGCATAATTTTCATTGTTTTTCACACTTT
>LUCH01000437.1:9947-26969 GCA_013368495.1 Paragonimus heterotremus
TAAATTTGACCCGTGTTATCTTATTATAAATATTTGCACCGCCTTGTTGTGGAAACAAAATGAAAAACATCGTTTTAAAGTGGCTCTTAACAACAAGCATCAGATCTGTTACTTTTCAAACTGGATGGAATGTTTGTGTTTAATTGAGTCATTTTCATGCGCCGAATCTCGTTCGTTTTCAGTACGTATATATTTATTTGACGGCCGCAAATAATCATGTACATAGTGTTTAATTTTATTCACTGGCACCTATAACCCAATCGTTCGTTTTCTTTTTCCTTTGTGTAATTCTGGTCTTATGCAAAACGAGCAACGCTTGTGCACAAATTTCTCTGGCAGTCGCACTTATGGGGTTTTCAGGTTTTACAAAATTAAATGTTTACTTGTCTTATCCGATGTTCTACGTCACGCGTAAAATTCGGATGAATGCTGTCAAGCTGTCTAAACGCAAACAACGCAGTCATTTGAATTACTGGGGGCACGCGAACCCGTGACCGTGTATGATTAGAGATTGCGTGTGTCGCTCAGCGCAATGTCCGCCTGTTAATGCAACCAGTTGTGATTGAGTGCTTGGCGGTTAGTTGTCTGCAGTTGCTTGTCGATTCCGATGTTTGGCGAAGGGAGTGATACGCTTAATACACCTTGTTTTTCTGAATCGCACCTCGTCGATTGATTCTACAACCTTTCCCTATCAATTTTGTTAGCGATTTTGGTTCAGCTTTCTTGTCAGGCCGAATACGATCGATTCGACGACAGTCCAGGGTTGATGAACCATTGTTCTCTTATCTGTCTTGGCTCTACCACCATCTATATCTCTGTCGATTTCTGTTTCGATTCACATCCAGGTTGACAACACCGATGCTGAAGGTCGTCTGATTCTAGCCGACGCTTTGGTTATGGCTCACAAACACCCTGATTTGGTAAGCCAACCCGCCCTCATAATTGATATTGCCACGTTGACTGGCGCGATTAGTGTGGCTCTTGGCGACGAGTTTACTGGTGTATTTCTAAATGGAGCCTGTCGATATACACGCACCGGTTCGCTGTGGCGTAGATCTATGGCAGTAGCTTCCGGATCTGACGAAAAGGCCTCTCTGGATAGTAGCGATTCCTCGTCAGATGTAGAGGAATATACAGAAGATGATATCGATGTTAGTCTGGCGTCCGGGCAACAACAGTGTGATCCACCTATTCCAGGTCCAGCTCTCCTGGAGTGTTTGCGTTGCAGTGCGTCGGCTCGCGGAGATCGCGTCTGGAATTTACCTCTGCTTCATTCGGGGCAATTGCGTGAACAAGCACATTTGGCTGACCTAGTCAATGTTGCTGGCGGTCCTTATGCGAAAAAAGGTGGTTCCGGTATTGCTGCCTCGTTTCTGAGTGTGAGTTTACATTCTGTAATGTACTGTCTCAGTACTCGTTGTGCGCTCTGCCGCTTGTATTTGTATCCTAGCAAAGCTAGTTATTTTATTTAGCTCTTGTATATTCCATAGGAATTTGTTCCTCGTTCAATACCGTGGATCCACTTGGATATCGCTGGTGTTATGCAACCAAGTGCTCGCGAATCTTTCATGAGGAAGGGAATGGCAGGTAATTCAACTCCTATAATATTCATTCGGCCACCGTATTGATTCTATTTTCATACACGGGAGCGTTCTGTTTTAAAATTTAGTGATTTGGCTTTAACAACGTTTCATTCACACCCGTTGCTATTTTTTGTTTCCTGTAAACTACTTGGTAAGTAATAGTAATCAGTGTTATTGACGAAACGAATTCGGTCCTGTTCGTGTATAGTTCGACGAGTCAACAAATGCTCCCCTTATTATCATATAACGTGGTTATAAACATTTCTCGTTGAAGTAGATGAGGACAGAAAATTGCGCAGTTGTCTAGGCAGTGCGGCATATGTGGGTTTTTCACCTGTTAGCCTAGTAAAACGGTGCGGGTTACCACACTTTGTGAATGTCTGCGTGAAGGTCGGGATTGAGACTTTAGGCAATGTGGAATCTACTTATTCGTTTTTAAGGACGATGTCTTTCTAACGGACATTAACCGCTGGGAAAGTTCCTCTCCAGAAAGATTACCTGGTGTGAGTCATCTGTTCTGCCGTATATGAGCGCCACTCTGATACCTCAAAAATAAACCTAATATTGTGACTGATTATCAGTGTCCCGTTCTGGACGATTAATTGCGTTTTCTCGATTCGGACACAGTGTGATATATTCCCGATGGTTTTCGCCTCATTTAGTTTATCGTCCGTGTACCGATTTTCTATATCGTACAACTTTCATTCTTAAATTCTCATCGCATTCATGGTTTCTTCCTTTCAACACAGGTCGTCCCACTCGGACAATCATCGAATTCCTGGATCGTTTGAGTCGGTGTTAATTTCTTACGGGTTCTCTCAGTGTCCATCTCAGGACTATATGTTTGTGTATGTCCGATACACATTTCCTGTTTCCTTTATCAACACTTTTTGTAGACAGTACTTTTCCCGCCATTGCGCGCATCATATTTTTTACTTACATCTGTCGGTTAAGTTGTTTGGACGTGAATGTGACGTTTTATGTGGCTGACTCAAAATGTAATTTTGTCTGTAGGCAAACTATAGACTTCTGTTTTCTGAAGCTGGCGGAAAAAGATTGTGTGTATATTTGTTTCAAGATGTAGACGTTTTTGTAATTTTCAGGTTGTGTTTCAATGTAGACATCCGATTTTGATGACTGGATAGCACTTCGCTGTTGTGTTTTACACATTTTATCTTGGAGTCGTTATTGTGGGTATACCTCCAAGTTCATTACTGCAAGACACGCGCCTATCGATCGATGATTTGGGAAGGAGGGGATGAAAGTAACCATTTTCAATTTAAAAACGGTTTGTCGCCCGAGTTGGAGGCTGTCAGACCCATCTAGTGTTTGGCAAAAGATGTCAGGGGTCCAGGACGTGAACGTTATCGTTGTTTGGTGGTGGTTTCTGTAAATTAAGACCCATTACTGAGACGGGATAGTGAAGGAGCAACGACGTCATCTTAATTTCACCTACATTTCGTTTGTAAGATTTTAACATTCTGATCTTCACTCGCACCTAGACATGAGGATGTAGTGATTTAATTCCAGCGACTTCCGTTCGGGGTCTTATTTTCATGGTGATTGTATGACATCAGTGTTAACCGTTGGACAGTGTTGTCAATGAGTGTATGATTCGAACCGTCATTTGACGTGGTTAATGGAGAAGGTAATTTTAAAAATAAACCGGAGAAAAGTAGGACTAACTAGGTTGATTGAGGCCTCGAAGTGCGTTTTCGCTGTGGTTGCGTAAAGTTAACACTGACTGGTAAAGTTTTGGAGACTTTTAACCATAAATCTGGACCATGATCTGTGGGCTGAGACAGTCTGTCAATCCTCACCAGTTGTGGCGATCACAACCGGCTAAGAAACGTAACCTTATAGATTGCAGGACATAATTTTTCTTCACATATCTGACCTATTAGGTGTATATTCGGTCGCACACGTCTGTTGGACAATTACTAGGCTATGGAGTTAATGAGCTTCGAATATGCATTTGGAATTTCAGTTAGCCTGCCACGTTGAACGCTCTGCAGAACCTAACACTAACCAATGAAATATGTCAGATGGATGGGTGTTGACTAGGCGTGGATGATAATGGCCTTGATTCATACACTGACTTGGAGTCAGTTAATCGGGTTCAATATGGTGAACTCAGTTGTTGCATGGTTAAGCTGTCTGTGATGTACGTGTGATCAGTGAGGCTGTTTTGCTAATGTCATCTTGCTCATAATCAGCTTGTGTGTTTGCATAATGCAAGCACATAAACGGTGGTCGGGTGAGTTCTGACATAAGAGTTAACCGATTAATTCTCGCTCATCTTTCATCCACATCTATTGCAGGGCCACTTCTTCTCATTGCCATATGGGCGGGTGTGCATCACTGCTCGACGATAATGTGTTGCTGTCGGATGTTGAGTCGCATCTAGCCGTGCGGGTGCTCGCGAGACATACACCTCTGGAATCGATACCTTGGTTCTGTTCTACGGATCAGTGGTATTCTTAACTATTTGAGTAATTTTCTCATCAACCAGCACATAGTATGCATACCATCTGTCTAACAGTATTAACTGATCAGCTGGTCACCCACTCAGGGAAGATGTTGACGCTTGTTATTAACGAGCTGTTACGTCGTTCATATTGGCTGTTAATGTTTCGCATACGCAATGGCGTTGGTACAAAGTGACTTCGTTGTTTTCTAAGCCATTATTCCATAAAATATTTGCACCTTCTGGTAATGGGATACTTGAACTTTTCAGCTCTGTACATTTGATAATAAAAGTGGCCAATGCCAGCTTTCGATTGCTCGGGGACATTATTGTACGATCTTTCAAGAAGACGTTGAGCAACGCGTAACGATAAGCCAACGATCTAAAGTAATGTAAACAAGATTGGATCACAATGCCACAGTAACCGTTGTCCATGACTCACTATTCGCGATCCTCGAGCATCCAACATTGAAGAACTCGTTTAGCCACAAACCGTTCTCCATGACTCACAGCTCGCACCCTTAATGTGTACTGGGTGCTGACTGCACGCATCCTGCCTACATCATTGTTTCCTCCAGAAGGCACAGGCGTGATATCTCGCTTTATTTCACTGTACTCTGTCGTCACTAAACCAAACCGTCTTCGTCAGCACCACAACTAACTATTACACATTTCTTGGCAGGGGTTCTGGGGTCATCAGTACGACCTCCTTGCTGGAAATTACGTCTCTTTGGTATCCATTTGTTTCATGCTTGTAGGGTAGGGAGATACTGTTTCGTTCAGCGACTCCAAAAGAATCCAATCAAGCAATTAGCTTGCTTCCACTTTTGTTCAAACAGTTGTGTCGTTGTTTAATCGGAACGAATTCCATGATTACTTCGTAGAGGCAAAATATCATTCGACCTCGATTCCTGCCCGTCTCGAACATTAGATATAACAGACACTAATGGCCTATCATGTAATATTCTTTCCATTTCGACTCGAGAAGTACACAGGGTCTCGTCATCGAGAGTTTGTTCAACGCGGATCGACTTAACGATGCGCCGTACTGGCCGTATAAGTCGCCCGCCACATACCTTGCCGATGGCTAGCGTAGGATGGATTATAATGCCATTGGACGTGCCCTTGTAGTAATTTACTGTTGATAAAGTCATGGTTTAAATTATTCACTCATCGCTTAAGTTCTGTATCCGCAGCAGTGAAGTTGAATCCGTTATCAGAATAAACATTGGTAGGAAAACCTCGCCTCTCGATGAAACATATCAAACCATAAGAAATAAATCTGTACTCATGGAATGTGCGATCTCTAGGTGGACAGTTCCTGACTGATGGCAGGCTAAAATGCCTCTTCTCCCTACTCCTCTTCACATTGATTGCGCCAACATAGTTCAGACCATCGCTGACAAACGGATGCCAACCTGGTTCTATTCGTATAGGCGGCAAGGGAATCATCATTTGTTTGCCTACAGTAGCGTTCAAACGATGACAGTGGAAACATATTCTGTCGACGCGCTTAACGAGGGATGCAACCCGAAAAATCCAAATTCGTCGCCTTATTAACGGAAGAACGTGCGACACTCCGCAGTCTCTCAAGCATATGATAATGGTTAGGAAGAACTATTATGTATTTCAGCTAAAAATCTACGTCAGTCACTGTCACGTGCCCGCATTACCCCGCCAGTCACAGTGAGGTTTAACTTAGTTTGTCCAGACTTCTGCAATCGCACCAGTTGGAAACGGTTTGTTCGGAAGGATATCCTTCTAAACCAGACAGATATTTTTCCTAGCAGGCTGAATTTCGTCCAGTTCCAAGTGGCCTCTATTAATCGTAACACCACTCTGTCGATGCCTTGCAAAAGGTCAGTATGATTTGGATCCACACGGCCAGGTTACAGTATTCAGAAGCTTAGGTCAGCTCAAAAGACTGCACCCGGTACACAGTTGCGTACCGTACTTAGGCATTCTTATAACTAGACGTCAGGACAGTACATTGCAACGATCTGTTTATCGAAAACCAACATAGAGCCGACAATATTTGCAATTCTCCGGTTTCGCATCTATTGCTCATGAACGGGCGTTAATGAGAACGTTATTTCCCAGAGCCAGATTGACTTTCACTGCAGATCGACTTCTGGAAGAAGAAGGTCTTATTAGACAAATGTTGGCGTATACCTGCTGTCCAGAAAAATTTATGAACACCCACAGTAAGAAGAAAGAACCAAGAGTGGTAAGCTACAATGGGGAGAAAAGGAATACACTTTTGCTAACCCAATTCAAGGATGACTATCTGACTAACAACACGTCACAAACTGATATCGGCTTCGCAACACACTTACCCAACTGCGCGTTCTGTAAGGCACTAAAGGTTTGGTCCTCCAAAGCGGTATTACTCTCATTTAATATACCACTTCGTTTGCAGTTGCAATGACGTCTACATAGACATGACAAATCGGTGCTTGCTTCAACGTAAAGCGGAGCATACTTCTAAGAGGTTATCAATTACAATGTCAGAGACCTACCTGTTGAGTGTAATTAGTTCGAAGAGTCCAGCATCATCGACCGTCAAACACAATTTAGTAACCGATGACCTAGTTGACCCTGTGAAATCGTTCAAGATATTCTCACGAAATCGTAACCCGAAGCTACTCGCGATCCAATAAGCAGTGTTAATTAAACAAAATCGGCCAGCTCCGTATGCCCAGAAGGTGCTGACGCAATCATTCTCCCTACCATGAAATCGATCACACTGTTAGTACACGAAAGGTCAAAATTATCTGGTTGATTCGTTCAATTGTTGTTGCTGTGTGCAGTTTGTATAAAATTTACTGGTTTCAAGTTAACGACTGATCAGAGCAAACCGAAATGTCGACAGCTCGCGACAGGTATTCTGTCTGTTTTGATTAAGTGAATAAACGGAACTAAATGTTTTACACCTCTTTATATTACTTCACCATTCTTCAACTGTTGTAGTGTTACTAGGAAGGCGACTAGGAAGATAATACCATCATTTCCGCCTACCATACTTTCCTGTTTGTCGGATCGGATGTACACTCACTAGTTAAACAATGCCCTGGCAAAATTAGCCCATCCAAAGTTAGCAGCATGCTTGTAGAACAGGAAGGCAGTTGCCAGTTTTTGAACACAGTTGATGCATTCATACAATTGATCCCTTCCGATTTATGTATGCGGTTGGGATGCATGCGTGATTGCCTTAGTAACCGAACTGTTAATTTTAGAATGTATTTACCGGGTTTCAGGACTTCTCGGTGTGCAAATTAGCCCCATGAGTGCCCATCAAAGCATTAAGCAAGTATTGGAGAAAGTCTATGCTGTGATCAGAATCTTTTTGGTTACTCTGAAATATTCCAGTGACGTCAACTTTGGCAAGTGCACAAATGCAATCTACCACATTTAATATCTCTTAGCTAATTGGAACTCGTTATTTCAGAGTAAGCAGTGCATAACTACTCCAATTTTGCACAAATTACATTATTCTAGAATCCATACGAACTAAATATTTTTGACTATAATCTCAATTCCGTCCACACTTTAATCACTGAATTAGCAGGATAGAATGTAACAGGAAGGAATTATGGTTCTCATTCACAAGTGACTTAATGTTTGCATGTGCGCTGACCACAGAGTGAATGAACTAAGTTGTTTTTCCTCTTGTTGGCAAGCCTTACTTCACGTTAACTACCCAGATTCTGCATAGACAACTACATACGAAACTATAGAATTGGTTACCGAGCAAGGACGACTATCTGAGAATGACATAGCCGGATGCTAGTCTTTTGTCAGTAGTGGTTTGTCTAAGGAACATAACTATGGTCTCATGAGTATATTGGTGCAAATGGATCTCGACTTTTGTTCGATATGGTGCCCTATTTCTCAATGATGTAATTACGTACACTCTGATCGGCACGATGTGGATGATAGTTTCTTTGTTCAGGACTTCTCCATGAGCAGTTCTGGTGATTGCTTTTTTCATTACTTGTAATATTCACGAAGTAATTAGAGGAATACTATTCCTAACGGATACACGTCGGAGTAGATACTGATAAAAAGAACCATTAACAGTGTCTTTCATTTTAACTACTGGTAAGTTGTAGGGGATTTTGATTTCTAAATAAAACCTCATTGAAAATGGATCCCGGCAGTCAGATTGCTACCGACAGATCAGTCATCCCCTGTCGAAAAGAAGCACTATATTCAAGTTCCGTTCTTGTTAAAGCTCTTCAATAGTGCACATATTTACCTATCCCTTCAACTCATAGTAATCAAAATACTGCTCAACAAGTTAATGATTTCTGTTATTTCAACTTAGAGAGAAGTCCTAATCGTGGGATCCTCCATTACAGTTAACGGAACAGCTACTGTTTCTCTTCTCGAGGCGATCGAGCAATCGGAATATTACTCACAAACATGATTGAACATTTAAATTCACTCGTGCTTAATGTGATGTTTTTCCATTCTATCAGGTAACTGATGTGGAAAACTAGAAAAACGGCACATTTCTAACGTTATAAGTTTATAGCTTTCTTCATTAGTCCAGATGTTGTAATCGACCGCACTGTGTATGCAAAAGACTTAATGTTTTCAGCGTGGAAGTTTTTGCTCTACAAAAGACGGTGTATACTGTGAACGTTCAGTTCTTCACACAGCCTGGCTGTAATATTGCTGATACTTCAGTCCTTTCATAGACGTGATCTGTCAGTCAGTCGAGTGGACATCGAATGTGTAGCATGCCAATTGTTCCAGGCATCTAACGACTTCGGACTCTAGGCTTTTTGGCATCAACCGGGTTCTGTGCGAAATCATTTAGTGGCAGGATGAAACTAAATGCCAATCAGTGAACACAAGTAACCTTTCTGGAAGATGACTGACAACGCGAATTACGTTATACTAGCAATGCGTAAGGTAATCGGAGGAGAAGTGTCAAATCACCTCATGATAATTCGTGCATGCTATTTCATCTCACTACCACAACCATAACAATCACATTAAAGTAGATGCTGAAACGATTTATGATAACTGAGTAATCCATTGTTGTAAACGTAAAAGATGCATAAATTCGTTTCGATGGTAATAATCACATATGACTACTGAATATAATCAATCCCATAGGACTTCCAATCAGTCTGTTCCGAAAAGAAGCACTAAAATGAATTTTTGCTTTTACTAGAGTTCGTCAGTGGTGCGTGTCCTTTCCACAGCCGAGACTAGAACTCTGATCACGCTTTCCAGAAGCGACCATGTTGACTAGTGCGCCATTGAATTCACATTAGGGGTTACTTTGAATAAAAACGTGACATGGTCACATTATGCTACTAATGTTCTGACCAAAGTCCGAGGGCTCTCGTTTTATGTCAGGCGCTCAACCTTTCCTCACACTTGCCACCACTGGGTTTGTCAATTCACTGAAGCTTGCATGCCCCACAAATGGTTGTATTGTTCATCTGTTCTATTCCCTGGTTCATTGTCAAAGGACTGACACTTTTTGCGAGGTCCTTAAAACATCCGTCCTGTTGCAGTGGCGTTCCCCCTAATAAGTTCGTTGATTTTATTATTTCTGATCATTTTGAAATGTGCAAACAATTTTCAACAAAAGTTCTATCGGATAAAACCTATCCGTTGCATGTTGGTTTTTCTAAGTGTATGTCTACATCGTCCACTAAATCTCAGTGCAAACATGTATATTTGCACGTACCCGGTCTTACCACTTTTTCGTCATTCCTTATTTACCTAGACTTCTTCATCAACTCAAACTTCTCATCATTGAATCAACCTTGAAACCAAATCAATGGATATGTTTAAGAATTGAAAGTAACTGTGGACGATTTCTTCAACGTGCTCTTAAATTCTACGGTAATACTAATTACCTTGGTACCTGAGCACACGTTTAAATTCCCTCCATTTGTTGAAGCTGTGTGTATGTAGAAAAAGACCGAAAAATTCATATCGCTGGATACATAATGCATTTTAGTGACTTGATTTGAACCTCAGTACGAAATTGATTAAGAATATGTAGATATTTGAGATTTCGATTTACCTCCAATCACTTCCGGAGTTGGTTTGCCACTATTCAATCTGCCATTAGCCAGCAAAATTACTTACTGTTGGAGAAATTTTCATTCCCGTTGCTCCCGATCTTTTCGTCTCGATGGCCTGATGAGGCACGACCTTATAAAATGGGGCAGTCACGTCATCACTGGGACGTTCTTCGGGTTATAATGTGAATATAATTTACAAACCCTGTTTGATTGAGTTCAGTTTAGCTTCCGAGGTGGTACTTCATTGGTCACAACTTTAAGACTCTATCCCAAGCACCAGATACTTAACGTAACCGGAGTTAAATCATACTTTCCTCACCAGTAACGCAACCAGCTCCTACAAACTGTAGTTCTACATACCGACAATGCTGTCGATGTGAGAGTCTCTATCATAAGATCCAGTTTCGTTCGAAAATGCACCATCTTGTTCAGCTCTGTTTACGCCCACGATTTTTAAGTTACAATTGGATTTGAATTAGCTTTGTGATTGGCAGGATTTTGTAGATTATGTTTTAGTCGAAATATTTGGCTAAACCGTCTTAGCAATATCCATACCCTCTGTGGCCGATCGGTCTGTAGCAGGAGGCCGAGTGGGTCTTTTTAGAACGTGCAATGTTCTCAGTGGTTAATTTTCTACCCATGGTGGCTCTACTTTGACCGTACACCACCCCAACTGCAACTATTTTTGTGTCCGCCTTACGTCGGCTCATTATGGTCTATTTTCTCCAATCACTGTGATGACTGGTGATGTCTGCTGTTCAGTGGCGTGAATCCCATTGGTTCAGTTGGTATGGTTTGGTCGGCAAGGTAACAAGCCTCACACCTGAACGCACTTTATCAGGGTTCACAAATGAGTACCACTTCATTTTTACTCTAATGGCATCCGACACTTCGGTCCCATCGACACGATGGTCTAAACGAAGCGGCGAATGTTAGAAACAGAAATCTCAATGGCCTACGGTCACTGTGCCAGGTTTGATATCAGCGAACGTCCCAAACGAGTCAGGCGAGTGAATGAGCACTGCGACGCCACTGACGAACGGCTGTCTGAGCTAACACGGGGTGTGAGCTCTGATTAGGCCGGATGACTCAACGCTGTCGGTCTCCTGTGTACGGTTGTGAGTACGTAGATTCACTGTACTTACTGCTCAAATCTACATTGCAATGAGGGTGTAGAGATCGGTTTGGATCACGGTGGCGCGTGCACGATCGACCAGTGCTACTGTGCTTGAAGACTGAAAAAGTGTGAACATGACGTGAACCTGACTTATGTTGCTTAGTTAGTCGTGTAACCTTCAGGCAACACCTGGGGTAGAGTTATCGAAAAGGGCCGAGTTATGGAAACGGTTTTTTACTTCTCAAGTTAACGTCGCAGATGAGGTTGGTTAGGAATACATAACTGTCGGGTATACGATAATACAATAGAGTCCATCAACATCAAATACCCTTCGAGTTTAGGAAGATGGTCGTTCTAAAAAAATTGATGATTTGGAAAAGGTTTGATAAGCGTCTATGAGTAATTTGGAATGTTATCGCAATAATACGAAAAGAGTATCAGTTCTGATTGTTACCTCTGTATGGTTTATTCACGATTTATCACTAGTTCGTTGTTTCCCGGACAATTTACTTGTAAATCCCATTGATAATTTAAACAAGAACATGTAATTTTGGACTGTCATTATCTCAGGAATACCATTAGAGTCAAGTGACGTCTGCTTTGGTACCTCTAATCGAAGGCGATCTCCTCTCGACCGTTTTCTCTTCGAATTGTGCTTTTCTTTCTTTTGCATCATTCCGGTCGTTACCGATCCACTCAACACCGCCAACTAAAATGCTCAACGTTTGTATGGATGTCGAAAATTGACAATGGTTTGTGTACTCGTTCCACTGCCAAATTGGAGAGTTAGGCAACATTGAGAAACCTTCGCCTAGAAAGTTTCCGTTGCTGATAGGAATTATTTGTATGGTTTCATCGCGTTTTCTCGGATCTGAGCTCGGAAACGGGCAATTGATCAATTCAAATGCTTTAGATTTATTTGCGTTTGACGCAAGACTGAACAAAGCTCTCACTGCAAGAAGTGACTATCGAATGCAAACAGATAATTGAACTTCAGCATGACACCGATATTTTAGTTTCAAGTAACAAAGCGGACATCAACAGCTCCATGGACCTGTTCCCAAAAAACTCAGCCAACAATTCCAAACGAATGCTGACAGCACATTTCGTCACGCAGTGTATATTCAAGATTGCTAACAGTGCGATTTACGTGGACACAAAAGGATCCATTGTAAGCCACTTAGTCTCACTGGATTAGTCCGACGGTTGAGGCACTTCACTCCTAGAAGGATTTGCTCAGACCTAGTGCATTTCCGGTCACCTTCAAGTCACATATCCCTTCTTATCGCAGCTTTCTTGCAGTCAGGGGAAACGGTAAACTAGTCCGCTTGCAACTAATTACGGCCACAGACACCATCATCATTTATCACCTCATATGACACACTGTGGACTTATCCCCAAGCAAACCAACGGTGTATGCTGCAAGAACTGGTTTTGGTTACAAATTTCATCTTCGACTTGTTAATCGGGGTCATACAGACGTGCGTTTATTAATCATGACTGGTGACGCTAACCCCAGTCTGTTCACTCTGGATCAGATGGACAAATCCAACCCAATTAACGCTCCTTCAGATGAACTGCGCGGCAGCTTGTCAGTGCATACTGTAATTATCCGCCTACTTACATTATAAACTGACTGATTAACTCTGTTGATTGCACGAAAGTACACGATGACACACTGGGTTACTGTAAGAATATAAAGTCCCAAATAACTACGCGCGAATACAAAACCCGTTTTCCGGTCACGGGGACCAGATGCATCTGATGTTCAACATACGGTCAAACAAGAGTTGTACTGATCACAGTAATCCACTCATGCAGCCGGTCATCATTTTCCAAGAGTCACTAACTGACTGACGACTGACCGACCGTTTTTTCACCTTCTCTTGCTCACTCACATGCGCCTTGTGTACGTGTTGATGAACACTTACTCTCGTGCGCTGATTCTCCATTTTATGCCTGTTGTTTGGCATGTAAAAGTTACACTTACCTCATTGGTTCGTGGTCACATATTGACACTTTGTAGATATGATTCACTTATGACGTCGTAATAGGCTTTATTCGCTTTATACTACCATTTTGCTCGTAGGTTAATACAACACACGGGTTTCACGAGGCAACACGCCTGCACAATGGCCTTTCTGACGGATACCACCGCTTCTAATCTTGCAGGTGCTCGAATCATATGAAAGACAACATTTTTGCACTAATGATGCTTACTTTTTGTGTCAAATGTTCGCGCACTGCTGGATAATTTGATAAAGTGACAGTCTCAGTTTGATACCAGTCAATCTTACACATCACTAAAAGGATGTATTCACTTTGTGGATATAGTATTAGGCGTTTACTTGAACACATATGCCACATATTTCTTTTTTCTCGTACTATGTGACAGCAACAGAAAACAAAATAACTTCCTTTCACCCCGCGTCACACTATCAAAGAGAAACTAAACTAACTGCGGTTGATGCATGTAAGATGACTGAACCCTGTTTCACTTCATGAAAATCACTTGAGAATAAGATGACTACCTATACCGATGAAGGTTATCCCTGTGTTATTAAAACTCACCATAGTGATATGTTGATTTTGGAATAACGTAGTGCAATGCCCTAAAATCTAACTGTCGAAGAATAGAGGTAAAAGTCAAATCAGTCAATATAACTGAGACAGAGAACGTGAAAAGATGCTGTATTCAATGCACTTCTCACCTACAGAATTGGTAATCACAGAATTATAGGCGAGTTTGGTTTAGCCCATGTATGAGAGAGCTTTAGGCGGAAAGTTGAATGTGGCCCACGATTCTTCAAACATTGTAACACGTGAGGAAAATTAAACACTTGAATCAATATCAGAATTGTTTTACTAAGTCATCAGCCGTTTTATTGAGTAATGCAACTGTCTGATTGAAATTACCTGAAGTTCACAAGACTCAATCGTCGTTTTGGAAGTCTCAAGCTAACCACCGGACTGAGAACCTCTATACAGGAGAGTGAAACTGTCCAGTTCATATACGATTAACGTTTGGTATGGCACACTAGTAAACCGTATCTGAATTCACGCGGTAGCAGTATAACGCTTATGGACAACGTTAGGTGGAACACATAGGAACGAGATGATCGGGATGTACATACTCGTGTTGATGCGTAAAGCTTTGTCTCAGTGGTACATAATTTGTGTGTACTTCTTGGTTCGATTCGGGGATGTACGAACGTGTATCCTTTGCTCTAGCACATTAGTGAAATCAACTTTATTTCGACCGGTTGTTTGTTTGTAGATACCCCGAGCTGAGACACTGAACAATGTCCACCATAAAATTAACAGTCACGAGAACAATCATTGAACATAGTAATTAGTCTAGAGAAAAATGATATGAGGATAATGACCATAGGAAGTTGGGCGAGGAAATGGGATCTCTGTTAGTACTCGGGGAATAATCTCACAATCCCGTATACATTTTTAGGATTGTATTAGTGATGCAAAATTGGTCGCCGTAAAAGAAGTATTGTTCATCAAAAGTAAAAACGTGGCAAACAAGCTCGGTTTCGATGTGTCATCTTCAGGCGCTATATAACACAATAAATATGAAATTAATTGTGAGATCAGGATTTTCCGGAACCTAATGCAGTGTGAATCTAGTGTCATTTGGGGATTATGGACATGGTTATTGTGGTACTGTGTCCAGTGTTCCAACGATGGCAGGCCATGGTAACTTCAGTACTTGAAAAAAAGACCTGCACACACAGATTAGGGTTCCTAAAAGGTGCCAACAATGCATCGTAAGTGTGATGTAATCCATACATGTACTGCCGTTTGGTCGACTCCAAAAAAAAATAAGCCGGTCATTTTCAATCAAACCGTCAGTGGTTTTAGCTACAAGGGACGTGATTTGTCCCTTCAGACTAGTCGGATATTTCAATATGCTAATGTTCTGACCAACAGTTACAGCATTGTACGAGATTTAAAGCCATTTTGTAATGAAAGACGGTCCTTTTCATTATGAATTCATAAAGATTGTGTTATCCATTTTTGTCTACGCGTGTACAACAAGGGCTATGTTATAATATAGGGTGGTGGGAAGGTATTTACAGCGGGCTTGTTGTAACCTCCAGTAATCGAGGAGTGAAAGATATTCCTCACATGGCATCTGGACGATGGATACCGAGGAGCGAGGATACGTATGCAAAAGCGCAGTGAATGTAGACGGCGTTTTGTGACCTTCTACATATCGTGTGTGAGCCGATGCTAATTTGCCCTAATTATTAATGTGTTTGTCTATCAGCGTGTAATACGTACTTATGGTAATTCGTTTGGCCAGGAGTGTGTAAACTCCCACTCAGTTTACCCAACGCAGTTGCAACCATAATATTACATTTGTATTGCTAGTTTCCTGAATATATATATATATATAGTGTTTTCCATTTTAGATGTCTGCACGCGTCCGTGACTCGATATCAGCTTGGGACGACCCACAGGGTTTCTCTGGTGTTATTCAACACTTCTAGAGTCCTCCAAACCATGCCAAGCATACTAGGCCAGAAATTAAAATCAGACGCATTGCACTAAGATCCTAATACTGTGTGATGACTTCCACTGACGGACATCCTATTTGAATCCGATCCACGAACTGTTGTTGACCACGGTTAGCAGAATCTATCAAGGGGATGCAAAAGGACAGCTTTTGCCCAAACAGAACAGTTTAACGAATACGATCGTGCCATAGTTGTGTGCCGCAGAAGAAAATTGAGGAATTTCTTCTCAAACAATAACTGATTTCGGTTGTCCGTGACTCAAGGATTCGAGAGACACTGTTGGCTGAGAATTCACTGAAACTTACATGGGAGAGGGCTTGCGATCTGGCAAGAGTCAAGGTTCAGGTCGAGCATCAAAATAAATTGTTTTCTACGATATCCCAACCTGCGGCGATTTCTCGTGTGGAAGAAACTACGGGCTCCTGTTTGAATTATTCGAAACATACGGCGTGCTACCGGTGTGGAAGTCCAAAACACAAGGCTTATTAAGACAAGTACCCTGCAATCAACACTACATGCAGATTATGTAATAAGCTTGGTCACTTTGCGCGAGCTTGTCGCTCTAAATCAGTTGCTGCTCTCACGGAAACGTTGGAAGATGTCGGGCGATAGGAATGTTCGAGAAGTGAGCATATTTTTACGGTTCATGAGAAAAAACCGCAATCATCATCGAAAGCCTGTGAACCCCTTCTGCCAATCGCTGACGCACGTACTGTATTTTTTAAAGTTGGTGGTAGAACAATTTCGTTGTGCATGGAAATGGATTCAGCCTCACCAATTACAATTGTACCTCTGGATTTTTATACAAAGTACCTTCACCTTCTTCGTATTTGTTCGGAAGTTATTTCAACAACTCTGTACCGATTAAGGGATTTGTTACGTTGTTCTTGTTTCTCAACAATACGTCCAAAAGCGAAGTAGCCGTTTACATTTCCTCTACGAATACTAAACCACTGTTTGGAAGGAACGTTATGGTCGCCCTCAGAATTGGTCCTTCCATTCACAAAATGATTATAGCAAACGATGACGTTTCGGATTTAAAATTGATGTATCCTAAACTTTTTCCTGATGGAGTAGGGAGAATTCCAGCTAGTATGCACCAGATACGTTTAAAATCTAACGCTGTACCATTAGCAATCGCTCAACCTCGTCCTGTGCCGTTAGCCAAGCCTGAGTCGATTTCGGGTGCGTTGAATAAAGTGCTTCAACATGATTTGATTGAGAAAATTCAGTGCTCAGAATGGGTTCACCCACTCGTGGCGGTTCTCAA
>LUCH01000437.1:52364-80786 GCA_013368495.1 Paragonimus heterotremus
ATGATGATGATGATGATGATGATGATAAATGAGACCTGTGCTGTATTTGAGTGTTTTTCAATCTTTCCGGTCGAAGTCCTTTCGGACAGCTTTGTATCACTCTGTAGACTAGTGTTCCGGCTAATCCTGCCTTGCACTCAATTACGACAAAACCCATGAGATCTTAATACTAACCAGATAGTGTGATTGCGGCTCATTAATTGTTCCATGAACCCGGTGGATGTTTGCGTTCAAAAGACTGACTGGTCTGCTTCACGTCTAATAGCACGTTTAAAATGCATGTTGAGAAGTGACTTGTCTCGAAACTGTATTAAAAACCCAGACTTACTGCACATATAATATTGAACATCGCGCTGATTGAATTTGAAACCTGATTCACGTATGTTCCCTGTGGTAATTATGCTTCCTGGTACATAAAATTAACATACCAAAACGGATGGATCTTCCACTGTTGGTTTTCACTTGACGATATCAGCTCGGATGTAAGATTGCGAATTTATAATCGCACTTTGCTCTCTGAGTTGCGCGCCTATGGTTTCGATCTCGCTTGAGCTGATGGGATTTCGACTGGGATCGTCCAGCGAATCATTCTCGATGTTAGATCAGACCATCATTAGAGGTAACCACCTCTGATATCACTACTTGTCCTAGAGAGAAAATAAAAACGCAGCTACTTAGTAGGAGAGAAAGTGAGTTGAATGGAGGAAAAGTCTCACAGCATATGGCATATTTTAAGGAATATTTTTTGCCCTACCTTAACATTTCGTTTATTCTCCGCAGCCACAGGGCTTTACACTTGCCAACAACTGAAAACAAACGGTAAGCAGATACATAAGTATTGTGTAATCGGAACCGAACAGGTTGTTTAAGCCACTTTTTATATACACATGGTCCTATGGAGATTCGGCTTAGCATTTTTGTGACAGAAACCAGCAATCTTGGAATTTTACTGCGCAACGGTACGTTGAATGAACTAACTGGACCATTATGGTGACCGACTGTTATGTGATGTTGAGCCGTCAATAAAGTGGGACTTTGAACAACAGGTAGCTAAGATTGAGTGTGATGCGTCAACATCCGTTTCAGTTAGGATATGTTCGGCTGCTTGCAGAAGTAGTCGTCTGTCCCTTCCATGTATTTAAACGTCAGTACAACTAAAACTGAATTTGTGCACCACTTGGTTGGCGGAATAATCAAAATGAGTGCATTCATGATCTCTCACGATGGACATATGCTGACAAAGCTTTTTGCAATCCTCGCAAAAATTGTAATGTCTTCAACATATCGTTTGCACAATGAAGTCTTGGGTTTTGCCTTTGCTATTCAATTCTAAGTTGATTTCTTCGAATGCTAGACCTAATGTACTGTCCATAAGGAAGCGTCTGCATCTGTCAGTACACATCATCATCATCATAGATAGCAATACATCAGTGGTTCACACTGATGCTTAACTGCAACACATCCATGAAGGATAAAGAAGAAAGGAAAAAACCTGTATGAGAAGAGAGTAAAAGAGAGGAGGAGGGGACTGGACTTAACTACTAAAAATAACTACGTCTATATTTAAACATAAAACATCAAGACACCTACACCTTGCAAATGAACAACCAAGCTTTCTTACGGCTTTCACTGCCCCGCATCATTACGTGCACTCACTTCACAGACAACTTGGCCAAACAACGACAACATTCATGCCACTGAGCTCGGTTAGTAGCCATCTCACCTTACGTCTCAAGCCACCGACTCTGTGAGTTGAGAGGGCTCCAGCCCGGGATATGAATCTGATCTACAGTGACTAACTCCATCGTGAACGATTCCATTTCTCCACACCAGGTCATCATCTGTCCACCTCGCACCTTACGCCAGTCGGCCGCAGCGTCGGCAACCAGTGCTCGGTGTGTCAAACGATTAGCTGGCTTCCTTAGTACATGACCTAACCATCTAAGTCTGTACAAATGTAGTGACCGAACGAAAGAACTCGTTTGACAATCAATACCAAACACCCTCTTCCTAATCTCCTCCTTGCTTACTCGTTGGTGCCACCCGATACGAACGATTGAACGCAAACATCGGTGGTCAAACACCTGAGGAAGGTTCACCTCCTCTACTCTGAGCGGCCAGGTTTCGCTGTCGTACAGCAATACAGCCCTCACTGTTGTCTAATATACGCGACCCTTAAGCTTCAGAGAAATATCAAACTGTTGCCATAGGCGTCTCAGATTAGCGAACACCGTCCTGGCCGTGGATATACGTCCCTCTATTTCATTCCCCACACCTCTGCCGCCGCCGCTGATACAGCTTCCCAGATACACAAATCGGTCAACAACCTCCACCACTCCGTTATCTAACATTAAATCTGCGTAATCACAGAAATCTTACAAGAGCACTTTGCATTTCGAGGCAGCGAAGCGCATCCCGAAGTACTCAGCGGAACACAAAATAGAGTTTGGTTTTGTTTTTGCCGCTCGAAAGTTGCCAATCGGCAACACCTTATCGTCAGTATAATCAAAATCAGTGTCTTTCACCAGGTAGGAGGACCACACTGGCGTCATTTGAGTGCCGTAGACAGTTCTCCATTAGTTTGTCTATGACGAAATTAAACAAAAATGGTGAAAGGGGACAGCCTTGATGAACGCCGCTCTTGGTGCTGAGACTGTCGGATAGTTCATCGTAAACCTTGACCTGAGCAGAAGTATGCGAATAAAGCGCCAATAGAATTTTCACATAGTTACTCGGTACACCCCTGCGTTTAAGTGACTCTAAAAGTGTAGATCGATCCACCGAATCGAACGCACCTCTATAGTCGAGGAATACGGCGATTGTTGGCGGGCGGTGCACACGACGCTGCTCCAGAATTTGACGAAGGGTAGAAATGTGATCTATGCAACGCCGCCCAGGACGAAACTCCGCCTGTTCTTCTCTAATGTTTACTTCACGAGCTGCAGTAAATCGACGAAATATACTGGATGCCGGAACCCTTGATATGACTGGAGTCAGACTAATCCCTCTATGGTTTTCACAAGAGACCCGGGCTCTTTTCTTGAATATGGGAACTATTATCGCATGACCCCAGCACGGAGGGATGGTCTCCGTCGTCCATACAAGTTGAAACAGCTGAGTTAAGGCCTTTACTAACACTTCTTCACCCTCTTTGAAAAGTGCCGGCACGATATCATCTGGACCAGCAGCCCTATTACGACTGAGAGCCGAAAGGCAATTATGAACCTCAGTCTCAGTGGGTGATTCCGAATCTACCGATCAGGGTGCTATGTAACAAGTTTGTGGCGGCAACACAGTGGAAGCAGGTGGCCAGCTAAATTACTCTCAAAGTGTTTCACCATCTGCCTTAATGATAGCTTCACTAACAGACGGTCGCTTGGGATCAGTGGCACGGATCAGCCTAAAGAGTTTGCCGGTGTTCCTTTAGGCAAAAGCGGTCTCCATTTCCTTAACTTTTTCCACTAACCAAGCCTCACTATCAGCCTTTAGACTATGTTTCAGTTTCCTACGGATATATCTTCTAGACTAATTAAGTGAATTACCAGGAGGAATCTTCCGTCTGGCTTCTAACAACTCCAGGGATTTCTCTGAAATCCAATGTTTGTTCAGCCCATGTATCCCTGTGCCGCATGCTACAGTATCTGCCTTCTGAATAGCCTATGAGATTCGGTATTTATGCTTTACCGATGGTAAAGCCAGTTTCTCAACAGCCAGTCGTTGCTGGTGGTAGGGTCCTTGTCCAGAAAAAGTAGAAACAAGGCGACAGCGTATCAACGCATGATCTGTATCCAAGTATGTGCTCCAATGAGAACGACAGTCTTGAATGGAACCACGCCACCTGTAACTAACATCTATCTGGTCAATCTGAGACCAGACCTGATTCGGAGCAGACGGGCGCCAAGTATAGCAATGACATGAACGATGCTTTAAACTAGTGCTGGCTAAAAATAGCTTATACTCAGCGCACAGCTGCAACAATCGTCCACCATAATCTGACCGATATGACGCTATCCCCAACTTGTCACCTAATCGAGATTCGGCCTCTCCAAGGCGGCCGACCTCAGCATTCATATATCCGGCCAGAACGATTATATCAGAGCCACGTGTCGACCAAAGGAGAGCGGCCAGATCTGAGTAAAATGCGTCTTTGACGCCGACGTCACTACAGTCAGTAAGAGCGTGAGCAGACACAATGAATAAATTTCTGAAATTCTTGCGTCCAGAGTTGGCCCTAACGGAACCTGTTAAGCGGACAGCACAAAGCCTACTGTTAACACTGATCAAATCTATCAGTGCGGCTGCAGTCGTCGTGCTGAGGACTATATCTACTCCAGCCTGACTTGTAACAGCGGCTGTGGAGTCACCCGAAGTGTATAACCTGTATCGGGTAGACAATGCGGGTGCTGTAAGTTCCATACGTTGACTACTGTCCTGGATTCTAGTTTCCAAGATACAGCAGACATCGACATGCAGTAAGTCTAACGTTCGTACAACAGCGGCCTGTTGACCTATTTGTTTTAGTGTACGAACGTTGAAGGCACCTATATTAATTCGCATTCTGGGTCTAAGCAAGGGACGAGAGAGTCCTGAAGCTGAGTGGCAAGAGACGGAACTTACCGGCTTAGTGTTACCACGGTTAGCTACATCTGTTGTGGGACCTGTAGAACAATTATCAGAAATGGAGGTCGGGAGAAGCATGAGAACTAAATCTGATATGACACTGGGGGAGGGGTGAGCAGTAGCATGTTTTCGCCTATCCACCCTGCTGTATGCAGCAGATAGAGCGACCCGGTTTATACTGCGAGACGGCCGATGCAGTATGGAATTACTGGTTTTATGACTATTCATGGTTGTATGTGGGCTGAGATACTGCCAGGGCGCCCAGACCTAGACAAGAGAACGATCAGGGTTCTCAACCAAAGCCTTTGGCTCAAAAGCCTATACCGCAAGGCAGCGGGTGGGTGGCAGTGTACCAGAACTGGTACGTTTTCTAGAAGGAGATGCCAATCTTCTTCCAACCCCCAACCTGGAGGACCAGGAGACTGGTTTGTCAGATCTCTACCTATTAGCCTGACTGGTATGAGTAACTCTGTCGGTGTGGTGGTCACATCGTCCAGTTTAGCCCAATAAGTCAACGAGATGCGCAAGCCGTCACATCACCTCAAGGTCCGGTCGGAACGCAAGTCTTATAACCTATCAGAACATGTATCGTAAAATAGAACATCTAACAAAATCGTGCATCTCACTTCTGAACGAATACAAAATCGCATAAAAGTTCAGTAGCCTCAGTGAGAAACACTCGTAAAATCGCCGGCCGCGATCGAATGCATAATTTGTGGACTCACTGCCGGTTCTTATTCGAATCTAATTTTAACATTCCTAGCATTATTCATCATAACCTGTATTCCCTCTAAAAATTGGACCGAACAACAGTTTCGGATTTTGAATGCCCTAATTGTTAAGCATACGGATAATACGTTACAACGTTCAGTTCGTCGTAATGCAGTATCAAAGTGTCAGTAGCCGCAGTTCTCCAGTTTGTCCCAGTCACATCCAAATACGATTCAATCGAAACCCTGTTTTTTTTGGAGTCGGACAAACTTGCACTTCTGGTAGACTATAGGCAAGACAAGAGGGACTTTGAGACTCACACCAAATATAAAATGACAACGAGCCAAGTCAAATTGCTCGAGTACACAGGAGTCATTTTGCCAGCGACCTCAACCCCAAATTGAATTCTTTTCTAACTTTTACTCATGTTGCTATGAAATTGTGTCTAGTTCAGACCTTCAAATTGAGAATGTCACTCACCCTCCTATTTTCTTTTTCTGTTTTGATAAGGCGGTCAAAGTGAATTGAGTGTTTCGAACTGTGCATGCACAAATGTGTTACGGATGGACTTCGTGGTCAGTGTATGCTGTAATTATTATACAAGATTCTGAATCCGACTTCGTTGTCTAATTGGCTGGTGCTCATCTGCACCAGATCAGAATTCGTAGTCATTCATGATTACCCACAGTAGTACATACCGATTATCATTGCCTGCTGCCAAAGATTTCGCATTCAGGTCTACCTCTACTTTTAGTCACGTGGTCAGTAGCCCACTGTGAACAAGAACAAGCCCAGTAGGAGTCCACTATTGCCTCTATTGATTCTGAAGCTCACGCTACACGCCTGAGCTAACAAGCACATACACCGCAGTACGCACACTTACACACAGACGCGCGCACGCACGCACGCACGCACGCACTCACAGAAATGAATAATTTATGAATCACACCATAAATACTTATTCATCGACATGAATCTGTGTATTGTTTTTTCTTCTTCATTTGATGGATCAGTTTCAAATGACCCTGATAACCAGGATGAGATGTCCGTCGATGCAGGCGTCACTTGAACTATCAAAACGCAAACCAACTTTTGTAGCTAGTGCGCCGTCGTGATGACTTTGTGAAGACGAAGGGATCTGACAGGAGACTACTGATGGTACCCACTTCTATACCCAGTTTTGTTAAGAAAAGAAACCCGTGGGAAACGAGCTGGTTTTCGATGTTTCGTTATCAGGCTAAATACACATGTGTTAATTAGGTGCGAGTACGAGATGCCATTGCACCAGTGTGGCAAAATAGGTTCCAAGTGAGGGAGGCAGAAAGAGACGTGAACCTGTGAAAGAAGTAATCATGATCCTACACAGACTGCGGGCGGTAGACTCAAATTGCATTATTCTCAAAATACTCAGTATACTGTGTAAGGCACTGTACGCGATGTATATTTGTACAGACGTTAAAAACTAGTATATTACATGGATTCCGAGTGAAAAATCAGCCTACTGTCCTTTGTTCGAACAGTAATGAGCTAGTAATGAGGAACTTGACTGGCACCAAATGAACACACGATACAATTACCAGCAACATTTGCATTCAGAGGCCCATTCTAACAAGCCTATTCCGTAAAGAAGCAGTACAGACTCAGCTCTTGTTAGAGTTCATCGTGGTGCATATCCTTGCCACCACCGGGATTCGAACTTCGGTCCACGTTCTCATGGGACTCATGATGATTACCGGGATATTGGTGAAGTCCGCGCTGTCCAGTTAACCTAATACGCATAGCTGTTTGCAATTGCGCTTGTAACAGCATTCTTAAAAATATGTGCTCAAGGCCCGTGTTTCCAGTTTCGATAACAAATGAATATATTATATACACTTGTATTCGTTCTTATGGATTAGCTACACTATAATGAGTTTACGAATAATAACACTTCAACTATACAGCAACTCATCATCTTTCTCGTGATGTTGTTAAGTTGTTTGATTAAGCTAGTACGTCAGTAACTAATTCAGTTAACAGTTTTAGCATCAACGGGAAGTATGTATTGTATAAACATTTTACAACCATACAAGTACCGTGATGACGTCCCTTATTCAGTTGACTGCTTCACAGATATGCACAAACAGACGATGGTGTACGTGTTATCTGTGCTGTAACATTAATAATACTGACTTTCTTGCCCATACCGTACAAGCAGGTCTAACAAGAATGCTGTACCTCAGGGTAAGCCGTCTGATACCAAAAACCTTCTTATTGAACAATTCCGTGCCTTGCATTAAAGTTTAGTTCAATGGACTTATTGGAAAGGTTAGAATAAACGCGTTTTATTGATTTGTACACCAAGGAAATAACAATTATAATGGGAGAACACTACAAAAGAGACCTGGCGCGAGAGATTAGAGTTGAATGTTAATCGATTAGTCAAAGTATTGTTGGAGAGCGGTGCTGTTGCCGCAATTTGACTGCAATAGATGTATCAACAAACATGCATAATTCTTTTTCACACGTAAAGTTCAAGTCGAGGAGTTGAAGTATATGCTAAAGGAGTACTCACGAACAAATGTGCCCGTCAATGAGTTTCTTTTTAGTAGTAACTAATTCCTGGTGGTTTTATGTTTAACACAATCACCCTGATTTATTTGGTGAACTTGGCGTCCGGTGATGATGGTTTGCTGTTACATGAGGTAATGACCACTTATTAGGAGTTGCCATTGTTCAAATTAGATCAGTTGAAAAGTAACCAATCTGCAACCACAGCGCGAATGTGGCAATGTTGGTCAGCATTGAGTGTATCGTTGTGAAAAACAGAAGAGAAAAGGGTGTTAGTAGTCGAATTAAAGCAGCACCACTTCAGAAGTAACGGAACACATGTATACTTGTAATGAGTGATTTAAAAAATACTATCATTTATTGATGTGGGTTTTAGTGTTTTAAATAAACTGAGATTAATATAATCGGCTACAGTCATGTCCGGATCGGTTTGTTACATTAGCTGACACCAAAGGATATCGGCACACTTCACTACACACAATACCGTAGATACACCCAGCACACGATTTAAGTGGGAATCACCGAGCGCCAGAGCAGCGAAGTTTTTGTCACTGAGGTCGCAAACAAGTTGGCCAAATTTTGACCGTATGTAAGTTCTTTTTCCTTAGAAACAGAAATGAAAGATTCGCCAACGGTAGTATTTAAGGTAGAATTAAGTAGACATTAGGGTGGATGACCACAAAAATGTAGGTGAGGAAGCTTATGCTCCAATAAGCTACATACAATGACTGAATTCAAAAGATTCATGGGCGCCTATGTCACCACAAGTGTGCTGAGCTATACCATTTACGGTTATACTTGCCCCTACTAGGTGTGACCTTGAAAGAATAAAACCGAAGGCAAAGTGAAGGGAGGCATTTGCAACGTAGCCAACACAGGCTAGTGGCGCCTATTCCCGGAATAGCCTATCGCATTAGCTTAATCCCAAGGACACCTGCTAACTTATGTTGCTACAAATGAATTACGTTGCATCATCTGTGGTTCCCTTTACATACCAGCATCCAATGTGAACTCCAAGATATTAGACAATGGCGTGTGCGTGACTTTACGTCATTATACCACAGCCAGCTCAGTTAGCAGGTTAAAATGACGGTAACATCCCTGAGGAAGTAAAGTGAGACAGTCCCCAGTGGCAGACTTCTAACTAGGCAAACAGACGTATATAAGATGAGAGTAAAGCAGAAACCAGAAAGATGTTCACAGGGAAGTTCGAATATAAGAACAGACGTTGATTCATTTTATCTGAGACAGTGCAAATCGGTAGAATGAAAATGCGTTCAAGAAACCTAATTTCTTAGGGACAAATGACATCAAGAAGGCTGAAAATGAGGAACAATGACAGGCATTCTATCCAGTGAAGTTAACTAATAACCAAAGAACCCTTAAGTCTGTGAATGAATGTTGTGCAAAATACCTCGATGTTCGGGATTTTGTCCACCTACCAGACATTATTTTGGATGGAAGCGGTTCACGTACCGCACCTTCAGTTTCCACTGTGGTGCAATAGCACAGAAATTGTCAACGCTTCGAATACCAGCAGGTTTATTGATTCGAGTTAATCTGATTTATCTTTAAAGTGTAACCTCTTCAAACGTGTTTATTGGGATGGCCAAAATTGTAAGTAGCCCCGGGGTACGCCATCCATTAGTCCACGAGGTCCCCGGGTATGTTCCTGCTTTGGCATGAAAAATCTGTCCACTACTCAGTAGCGTCTTTCTGGAAGGTAAGCATGACTGCCGTATTTTCGTCCGGAAAGTGAAACATATGATCAAATCTGCATATATCTAAACGGTCACACACCTCACCAGATGGTACTAAAACCTCAACCAACGTTTGTTATTTTTAAAAATTGATCAAACTATATCAAAAAGGGCGCGAGCCTGTGATGAAAAACATGGTGGATACAACCATTTAACTTGTCTAGAGCTAGTTGACGGAAACGGCGATTTTCAAACAGAACAATGTTGTTCACAAACTTATCACTCGAGATCTGACTTCAGAAATATCAACCTAAATGAATGACACATTGACATTCTTAAATCCTTCATTTTCGCGACTTCCTAATACCTTTCTGATGTCACAGACAAGAAGGGTGAGCAAAAGTGACGACCGAGTCGGAATAATTGTGTGCTAACGAAATGGGGCAACTCAGTGTGATGAAGTGGTCTGTAGCCTCAGTCTAACTGTCAGCAGTATGTAGTAGAAGGATCACGCATTTCTTTCAATTTACGGTTTGAAATCCGGAGAAGTGGAAAACATTCCATACAGATGTATGACACTGAATCTGCTGGACATCTACATCCTCATGTACACCATCTACAATATCGTCAGTAGCAAAGTAGAACGATACAACAACAAACAACGTACGGCTTACTGAAAATTCGAAATTTATTTGTATGTCCATTCTGGGTTATACTGGTTTCCACTGGTTTAGAAAACTTGTTTTGCGATGTCACCAAGTCATCGCAAACACATGATTGATCTCCTTGTGACTAGAAATCAATGGCTATTTGGTATGTAGTACCACGCAACAAATTTGGCTATCGCATAGTTCCTCATTAGACGAAATTAGATATCAGAGAATATGAAACGGACTACGTAATCTTTTATTGAGGATGACGATAGAGTTTCTTTCAGATGGTTCCATTATTCTTCGGTGGGATGCAGATTAACGACTAAAAATGAAACGTTCAATCATCTGAACTTTGATTAACTGTGCTCAGTAGTCTAGCCATTTGATTTTTGTGTTTCACAAATTTATAACAAGACCGACTCTTGCTGTAATGAAAAATAAACATTCATATGTTGCTGTCTTTCTAACTACTTGAGTACCGTTGAAGAGATGTCCAACGACCTTCACAGTATGAACCTTTGTAGTCAGAAGGGCCAAGGTCTGGTCGCATCCCACTGTGTTCGATTGCTTGCGCTCAAGATGATGATTTACGAAACAAACATTTGATTAGCCACTACTACGACTCAGACACCAGATCCGAATGTGGTTGTAAGGTTTGACATCACAGACAGTATAAAATGATGAGACGCTCAATTGTTTCTCTAATATTATCCTGGAAACACTCAGAAGATTACGTTTTTAAATTAATCACTGATATGTACCAATCATTATTAAGCAACTTTTGAAACTGACATGACTAACCAAACACTAAAGTAAACAGAATTTTCACTGCTATGCTCTAGGATTCATCTCCTTATTTTACGCCATGATTACTTTACAAATGAATGCAGGTGACGTTTAGTACAGCTATCAAAATAATAATAATAATATCAACAGTCAGAAACGACAATTTAAAAAATATCTATAACCTTTTATTGGAATGTACAACGGATTGCCTGCTCGTATACGCAGGTTAAGCTATGGAAATTGCAGCAGTCAAGCTCCCTTTGGGCTCACATCAAGAGTAAACCTCTGACCGTTACAAGTGGATTTCTTTTAGAACAACGGTAGGTTAACTAGCTTGGGTTGATGGTTTTGTCGCTTGGCCTTTCGTCATATTGGACAATTATTTAACGATCAAACAAGGTAGCATTATCGGTAAGTTGAAATGGTTGGCCAAATCTGTACGCTTCAAGGTCTACGTATTTACGAAACCATCCTCATTTTTATGGGTAACCTCTCGCAATCCGGTTAAGTACACGGAATAAGTGGACAAACATTTATGACGATCGACTGTTAAGTGATATTAAACATTTCATGAACAGTCTTGAGAACTAGAGTGACCACACATAACTCATTAATTTAATTTCAGCATCTTTCACAATGGATCTCAGTTGTTGCATTCTCATAGACTTTTTATTCAACTGGTTTCTATTAGAGGCACTATGCTCGAGTTTCGCCCTTCTTAGAACATGTTAGTAGTGCACAGCCTTGGTATTAACCGAAACATCGCTCAACAATTTTGACGATTTTTGTGATTTCGACTTGAACTGAAGTCCGTGACATGAGGTCAGCGGCTGGAAGTAACAGGACGGTTACCATGTCTTCTGTCTAGTCGATCGGACAAGTTGAACATTACTCACAAGCGACTTTGGCTGAATGTGTGCATATGATAATTTGGTCGTGCCTAATGTGAGATTGTTAGTTCAGCCGTGAACACGGTGACCTGATGAAAAAGTGGCGGAAGTCCAGTTCTCTGCCATGGCAAGGATATGCGTTGTCAGCGAGCTCCAGGAAAACCGAAGTCCGAGTATACTACTTCTCCTCAAAAGGGGTTCATCGGATAGTCGAAGGTAATGCTGCAGTAGCCATCAGTTGTCAGTGATCTGCAATTTATGCTGGCTTGTCACTGACTCACTAGTTGTCATTACCGCTGAAGGTTGTGGCAAATTCCTACTCGTTAGTAATAAATGGGAACTTGTTAGTTTTGGGAATTCCAGTCAGATTTCAGTTTGTCTCCTCTAAAATCTACGGTTATGGTCGTAAGTCCAGTAAATTTTTTTCAACACTTAAGTGTTATTATTATTTACAGAAAGTCAGGTGGGGTTCGTAGTTGTGCGCCGAGTAATCTGACAGTAAGTAGGGGGTTATTTGAAAGACCATAAGTATGAGTGTTAACTCCAGTCCGACTCTTTTTATCACCCGGTGTTTCTTAAAATGAGTCTGACTGGCGAGGACGTCTGGTAGTCGGTCACATATTGAGTAACAGTGATCTTAACATTAAGGGAATGTATGATAGTGTCCAATTTGTATAGTGAGGGAACTGTCTACTAACAATAGTACCTGAGTAATATACCATCTGCTGTATACATCGAGGATTACTCTTCTGATTTACACGTGGTAGAGCAGTAAACACCGTTGGTATCATTAACGTAAAAATGCGGTCAAATTTATGAAACTCAAATATTTCCTCAGTCGTGTACAGACTGATTGCATAATGACTACGATAATCACTGTGCGCAAATCAGTGCTGTTGGTCAATGTGATCCATGTTATATAGTTCTTGCCACCTTCTCAGAAAAACTGACCCTTAGTGCAAGAAGTCTTTCGAACATAACATTGGCAGTCTGCAACTGAGTGTGTATAGCCTCTTGGAATGATGATTCTCAAACTTGTTTGGTTTGTCCTGTTAGCTTCATGAACGCGTCATCACAAACCGAAAACTATTCACCGCCCACCGTATAAGCGCTGCGGACCAATGCGGTCACAAAATAAAACATTATTCAATAAACCAAAATATGAAATGATATGCATGTTCAAAAATTGGAGATTTCGTGAGTTTGATGCAAGTATTCGAGAACAATGGACTGAAGGTTATTCGGAACCGATCTAACTTTTTTATGCCAATAAGTGACACATCTTCCTGCCGCCTATCCCTCGTCCGATTTCTCATTGTCGGATCGCCATCAACGCATGGAGGTAATGTGATTCACTTAGGAAGACGCTGATTTAAGGTACCACTGTGAAGGCATTCATATAGTTTCGATTGTTTTAACTGTTCAGTTATAAGCAGGATGCATGGAGTTGGTGACTTATTTGTATCACGAAGGTAGTCTTAGTGAACAACAGAGGACTCAGGTTATAAGTGTGTGTATATTTGTTATTGAATGTGATCGACCAGCGCATTTTCATAGATCTGCCAATATTTTCATATGAGTGACAGAACATCGAAATGATAGATGCAAAGCGACCGAAATCATTTTGTCGGTTCATACGAGATTTACCCGGGTGTCAACCTAGAGGGTATGTAAAAGCAATTCGCTATATTCCCCTGTAAAGGTCATGCTCAAAATCGGTAACTGGGTGTTCAAGAAATATGTATGTAAGCATGCGTGATGGATCAAAGCCTATTAAATTCCAAGGTCATTCGTACAAAAATGTTTTCATAATTAGATACAGAAGAAATGTACGGAACGACCGTACACTCTTTCGAAGAAGTATGTGTTCAGGATCTCTGTCGTATATTCAGTTCTTTTTCAAACATCGATTAGCATAAGTTGTCTATTGACATTGGTCATTCAAAGGTATGATTGACCAAGGTGACCCTGGGAGGGCAAACACAAATTAAAAAATTAATGATCATCATTTTTGTCATGGCAACAAGCTCCTGAGAAACACATGCAACATTTCAAAGTAGAGAGAGAGAGAGACTGACCTTATTAGCAAACTGCATTCAACTTTCTTTCCGTAAGCTGAATTACTGTTGCAACTGCTGGTCCGTTGTACAGCACAACGAGGGGGAACCCAGGTGAACAGGGAGCTTTTACTCTGATTCAGTGCCACTCGCTTCTAAAAAGCTTTTGCATTCAGATGTATGATTCTGTCAATGGCTTTCCAGGCACTAGGCTCAAGTTTTGTTCTTGGAAGAGCACGTTAGTCATGCGTACTAGCCGTCTAACTAACACCTGGATTTTGATCCACGTGTTTTCGAGGCGGTAGTGTTGACGATCATGCCACAGTGAGATATTGCATCTGCAATTACATTCGATGTGGGTGGTCCTGAGTGAATTTCAAGTCTAGTACTCTTTTCGAAAGGAGATGACTAAAAGTCTACTTGAATATGAAAATTAAAGTCAATTGTAGCAATGCTCAACTTCACCCAATCAACTATTCCATTATTCACTAGTGCTCGAAAGCAGTGCTCAGTAAATTGAAGAAAACTAGTGAGTTCACGATCATTAAAAAGTCCCAGTCGCGATACAATCGATTGAGAGTGACAGGACAGAAATTGTGAATTCACTTGAGATAGTCGTGTGACCTAAACCATACCTATGCTTATTGTGCCTGAACATTCAAATTCGGCTGTTGTATCCAACTTCCGGTTGGTGGCGTATTGTTCAACACGGTGTACTCACACACACCGGTTGGAGTTGAACTGTTTTTCTGGGCGAAAATACACACCAGTGCAGAGCTCTGATAAGAGTAAAGCTCGAGGCCAGTGTCTGTTTTTAAAGAGGTGGCTGAAAACCTTTTCTGAGACCAGATATCTGTCACTTCGACATACAAAAGCTTCAATTTTAACGGTGTAAGGTCATTAGTTCTGAAAGTAATTTTAAACAGATTTGATCACTCTATTCACCTTTCAAGCTTAATAGTTTGAAAAGAATGTGTTTAATGTTTCGTCGACATTCCACAAAACTGGAGATGTGAAAGTACCTAGACATTAGTTCAAAAGGGCTGTAATGTTGTTTCACGTGCAACATTCCATTATTATAAAACATGAACAGCCATAGGATATTCGCTGTAACTATTCTGAACCTGACAACATGAGGTCCCGATTTAGGAGTGGAAGCGAAGGTTGATTCGTTTGAAAGCTATAGCTCACGATATACTTAACCACGTTTGTTTCAAGAAATCGCAGTGTGCTTTCATTATGTGAGACCGTGTGCTCGATTCGTTGTTCAGCTCTGCAGTTTTCACCTAAGTTGTTTGAGTTAACCAAATGGGTGACTCACAACCGTCATGGGTTCGCCTTGTATTTTGTGTGTGCAGCCGTGTTGGACGACTAGCTGAATCAATGGATCCAAACCTAAGATCAGGACGCTGCTCTTAAACAAACAACGGGGTCTAGCTATGAGTATTGATCAAACTGTGTGCATCTGGAAGGGTGATTCCTAAACTTTTCACTGGCTGCACTTCGTTATGCCTGGGTTATGTTCTCATGTCTCGAAGCATCAGTCTCACATTATGCGCTGCGGAATTATCACATATAATGCTCAGCCACGTTTATCTGTGAGTAATGTTTGAATCACCCAATCAGGTCAGAGAGGGCGATAATTGCCGTGGTAATTCCAGTCATGTTTGTACGTCTAGTTGAAGTCACAGCACGTATTAAGCATTGCCGGTAATGTAGTGATTACTGATCTGTGATCGATGGAGTTGTCAGACGGAGCGTAAACATTTCTCACAGTTTTTGCCATCTATGAGGTTGATAGCACAGTACTTGACATGGTTGGTGCTTGAGAACTTGGAACGGAATCCACATCTCACAATAAGGATGTGCACAAGATATTTACAACATATGTTCACAATATACTCATATATTTATAGCATATTTAAGTGCTGCACAACTAAGTCATACTATCTATTCAATCACGGATTTCTCTTTATTAGTGCATAAGTTTCAGCTAGCTTACAATCAAACCGTGGAATTGCCTCCAGACCTCGATTTCAATAGCTTTTTTTACAGTGCGAAACTGCCGATATTATGAACACTGTCTGTACTTCTCTAATCATTTGGACCTGTGTGAACTAAATTAGCTCGGCGATCGGGGATTTAACTGGGTTAAAAGCTCATAAATAGGCTAGCCTTTGGTACACCGCATTAAAAGTTCACTTTTGCATTGTTCTCTGCACATACATACATACCCCTACCATGAATTTTAATGACGCAAGTCTCAACTGCATAAAGTTCTACTTTGTTTGTCAACCCTCATGTGCCACAGGGTTAGTTGAATCGAATTATTCATATGCCATTAGACGACTACCTGTATGAACAAGGTAGAGAGTAAATCATTCAGGTAATCAATGATCATTAACCGATCACGTGACAAACAGGCTGATTGCGATTTATGAACCGTGTGCGTTTGCACATGCATGTGAATTATTGTGTGTACGATGTCGTAAGCTGGTTCGCATTCAACATCTCGCAAACACGCAGGCAGCTGGCAGACCGAAAGCTCAACATGCTGGCGTCTGAAGGACACTTGAAAACACACAAACGAGCATAACCGTCCTGGCTAGCTAACTTAGGTGCATGCACACACAAACTGTGAAATTCTCAGCACTGATGCCAGCCGTCAGCCCCGAAGAGGAGAAGATGAAGAAAATGGCAAGTGGTTTCCGTCCTGACGGAGCTAAACAGTTCAAATAGATCGAGCTGCTAACCGATTCAAGAACTCGACATTTTCATGGGAATTATGGCTGACTGCAAGTCTGCGTAGTCTACCTATAGCCCTTGCAATGCGTAGGTTACTTGATCGCCTCTCGAGATGCTACAGTTGCTGTGGTGTGCCTTTAGGTCACGCTCAAATCAACGTTTAGCTTAGGGTTAGCCAGAGGACCACAAGTGGATTGATACCGGAGGAGGGTTTTTAGCTGCGTCTGTTTCATCGAGCTTGCACCAATGACTACTGAGTGTTTCTGTTGTTGTTGCTGCTGTTGATGAAATACTTGAATTTCACAGCTCCAGACTTTTCACAGTTTTCTCTTACTTCCTGCATCTTTGACGTCGAAGAGACAATTTATTTGGGGCCACACCTAGGGTGACTATTCCACTACTGATAGGCTTGGCTGTTTTAGGCTTCTGTCTATTAATATTTGGCTTCAGCTACATGCATTCTCGTTAGAAGAGATCCATTTGCGAAAATTCTGGACTTCGGCTGAATTCGAACCGGCGACAGAAACACCATGCCCAAACGCGGCAAGCGCTCTACCAGCTGAGCTACGAAGCCATTATTATTACTACCATCATCTTAGACAGCAATACATCAGTGGTTCTCATTGATGTTTAAATGTCACACAACCACGTAGAAAAAAGCAAACCATATACAGCAAGAAGGGGAGGGAAGGAATCTAACTGATAAAAAAGCTTCTTATATGTTCAAACATCCAATATCAAGGTGCCTACACCTTGAAAACAAACAACCAGGCTGTAAGTGAAACTAAGGCGTCATCAGCAGTACAGCTGATATCGCCTTATACACATCGGTTGAAAAAAACGAACAGTAAATAAAATGACTGAAAGGCGGGTTTTGGGTCCTCGGGGATCAAACAAGTTTACTCATTCAAACTCTAATTATACAACGCCTGGAAGAAATGGTCCCCAGCCTCGTATATTTATGTAAAAATATGACGTATACTCAACCATATCCGGAGCTTATCGGCGCAAACTGCGTTATGAACGTTTGCTGGCTTACCGAAAACAATGAAAGCAGTCGATAGGAAGTTAGGAAACGTAGTTACTGTTGGTCCCATGAGCCCAGAAGTCCATGTTTCACCAAACATCTGCTTTGAAACTTTGGTTCACGTGGTATGTAGCTGAACTGTCACTAAACGAATGAGCTACTTGTAAACTGCAGGGAGCTGATTGCGCTGGACAGTGGAGACCCCGTGGACGCTGCTTTGTGGATGATGTGTTGCCCTCGTTGGCAGCTCATTTCTGTGTTTGCAAAACGTTGATGTCATGATGCTGTTTGTCTGAGTTCAGGCATAAGGACCCCCAAGAATTAAGTACTTCGTCGTTTACGTCTTAAATGGAGCGCTCTTGTCGAAGTCGTGCTGAGTAAATATCCTTCATTAGTTATTAGTCATCGTTAGTCATTACTTGTAAAGTAATTTTCTTCTGAACTGATGGGTTTGTAGTTGGACGAACCTTACTTATTTCTAAGCGAGAAGATTGGTTTAATCTAAATGTTTCCCTGCTGTATATGACCTTTCTCAAGCTTACATTCTGGACTTCAGTTGGCTGTTGTTTAGACTCAGTGAGTTTTGGCCTCGAGTCCGTTTGCCCGGTAATTTTTCAATCACTACCGACAGATCATGCTGTTACTTTGATCTTATCTATGGAATAAAAGCCGGTCAACGCATCATTTTAAACTGTCTATTCTGAGTCTGTTGATATAAATTACGGTCATCCACTACATCCACATCCCAAAATGTCAAAAGCTTCAAGACAACGGTAATCACACGCACATCAATCTGCCCATGAACTTTGTTCCGCTGTGGCAAAACAGTACAAAGATATTTTTAGCTAACACACTAGATTTACTTATAGTTAAAGGTCGGATATCATGAATGCACTCAAAAACAATTGAACATCCGTATGTACCTGCCATTCTTTTCACGGAACATTATCGATTCCGAAACAGTTACGTTAACCCTTCTGAGCGCTTGACGTTCAAGGTTCTGACGTTAAGTTTCAACAGTTTTTTGTATCGTGGACAAAAACAAGCTGTAATTTACCGGTCCACCAATCATCACTGACTAGTGTTCATTTCAATAAAGAAGGCCGTTCAATCCGGACTACGTGATTTTGCATTCGGACTTTGATTATGTGGATTATGTTGACCGTGTGTTTTTGTAGATTTAATGGTATATTAGACTGTTAACCTATATACACCTAGAAACATCCACGTTGTCATTAGCAACGTTAACATCTATTTCGACCTCAGAATGTTTATCTGTAGTCGGATATAAACTGAAGGCAATTATGGATGGTCGAATATGAAGTCAACAGTCCATTTAATGAAAGTGATAAATGTTGATTACTAGTTCTGGAACCTTGAGATAGCCACCGTTGCTTGTTATCAGTCACGGTAGATTCCATAAATCCGAATACCGACAAATTATCCATATTGTTTTCTCTCTCACTGTTATTGCACCGTCACTACAGACATTTCTGTTGGCACTGTTCAGACTAGCTGGTCTGACCATTTATATATATACATATACGACTGTATGTAGAAACCATATCGGTTAATAGGATGTGTGGTATGATGTCAAATCGACTCGGTTCCTAGTACACAATGTGATTACTCTGTACTGAAACCAGTTTTGGAAAGTAATGATTTTTAAGTATCGTCAGCAAGGGTGTCTACTGATAACACCTTGCCGTTCCACAAAACGACAAGTGATTGTCATTACATTCAGATCACAGCTGTTGTCTGGCTTTGTTGTTTTAAGTAACATGCTGAGTAACTTGATAGCCGAATGAATCTAAGCGTGAATTGCTGACTATCATTCGAGACGGCCAGCGCATGTAGCCGCAGTCCACGTAGCGTTACATGGTCAGATCATTGAAACATACACAATCAATTGTTCCTTTGCTAGAGTTCATTGAGGCCCACTGAACTTTTGACATCCCGTCTGAATCGCGCTCTCCTAGATGAGTCATTTCAGTGGTTATTAAGATCTAAGGTTCAACATAAAAGACTCTTCAATGTGTCCACGTATCGCATCTTTCAGTGGCTGGTGTTTTTCTCACCTGTTTTACACTGTCCGCATATCACATATCTTACCTACGAAATTCCACGCGTATACATATGCAATGAACCTGCGTTTATAGTGATAAATGGATGCGTGTATGTTTGCAATCACCTCCAGCATTTCTCAAGTGGTTGATGACCCCGACAAAATAACCTCTTGTGCCGACACATGTTAATTCCATCTGATTTTCAAAAGAGCGCATGTGGGAGGTTTTTACAACAAATGGTCTAACGAAATGTCCTGTTGGTAGTGCTACATTATGAGCAGAACCACTGCGATAAAATCGATAGTTTCCCATCTAAGTTTGGACATTATGACAGTACCAGTTCACTTTCTACCTGCAAGTCATACGGCGACCGAAACTAATTAAACTGAAGTTCGGGGATTCGGATTATTTCGGACAGAAAACCACCTACATTTTATCGTAGTTTTCAAATTCAGATATGGCTTCCAGTCAGCCCATCTCAAAAGGATGCATAATCAGCTAGTTAAACATGCTCAACCGGTTCATTGAGAACTCCTGACCAGGGAGGTAATCAATTGGATTGAACAGACTGGTTCTGCTCAGTCTGCTTTCGAAATGATCGAACAGACTGAACACTATTCATACAACGTTGTGATTGAACGTTCGAATGAGCATTCGGTCACGTCTATTGTGAGGTTACCGGCAATTTGGTTACCACGCTAATCTCACAAACACGAGTGCTGGAGTACATATTTTGGTCCGGATGTGAATACGGGTTACTGGTGAACCCTTACGAGAATGAAACTTGAACGTAGTGTTTCCTTTCAATTTCAAAAATTTATGGCTGAAAGTCGAAAATTCAACTACATGTTCCATTGCGGACGAACTTCTGTGAACAGTGATTTGTTTGTGCCAAACTTCGGTCACCTTGCTGGTTGGAGTACCGACTAGAGGAATAACCAACACTATGCTGGAGTAACAAGTTTAACGGACTTATAGTGACTCTCACTGGGCTATGTTTGGTGAGTCCATTTGCAGGCAAGAACAAGACCAGTCAAATTATCAGTGGCTTGTATTGGGCCAAATCGGAACATTCTCAGTTTTAGAAATAGTCAGAGTGACAGGCTGAAAACTATTTGATCAACTCCATCAACCCAGTCTGCACAGCTAGAAAAGAAATGCGTTAGAAGGAGATAGGTAATTCTTTCACTACAGACCACCGGTTCTTTGATCATCTGTTCAGGTGGGGCTAATTTAATTCATTTGCTTCGGACTCACCCCATTGGTTGTATATACACAATTAACTCAGAGTTAGTGGTTCGTAACGGTAACACCTGCGATGGTCGGAATATTGTAACAAAGTGACCACTACCTTCAGACGCTCACCCTCTAAAATAAACATTCACAGTGGACAAATCAGCTAGAGCATTCGAGGTGACAGTAATCGGCAGTATATATATATTCTCGGTACATAATCATTGGAATATTTCCGACGTAAGGACAACGTAGGTTGTCATGGTTGGGTGTGACTGTTTTACAGGACTACATTTTTGACGTGCCGAAATAGACTGTTCGGTAGTTGCGGTCCACTACGAACGATTACTTGAAAATACAACCAAAGACGCGTGTGGACAAAAAATACGCTTTAATTTAGGTGAGTGTTGAGTAGTATATATGTATATATGTTTATTCATGCATACATATATTTATATCTATGTTTATGTATATAGTGGACGTCACTTCGCTGCCATTAGCTTCGTTGTCCTTTAGACTCATTCGGTAAGGTTAATCTAAACGGGATAACATCCGGCATTATTTTACGGGTTTAATTGTTAGTCCACTAGGTTATTGAAACTCTGGATCTTTGTGGATAAGTCGACTGAGTCCAGTTGTATTCAATCTAATTGCAGCAAGTAAACGGAAACGCTTCATCTCATGATGATGAAAGCTTGATTTAAAAACTGGAGTACTGTGAAAGAGTAGGTGAGTGTCTTGAAGTCACCACTACCATCCACAAAACGTTAAAACAACCACTTGTTAGACTCTCATCATAAAATGAGTAACCTTCCTGGGGATCAGCACAATTTGGAACTGATCTATGCTATGTAGATAGACCAACCATAATGATTACGGTTACACTGGATCAGCTGTGGATTGCCTAATTTTTGAGGTCTGAAGTCTGATCCACTCGCTTCGAAACCGATACGACTCGGTGGGCGAACTATTCCGGCTAACTAAAGACGGTAGGGTTTACGCAAACAGGCTAACATTCTTTCCACATCTGATAGCTTATCAGCAGTGGATTTAAGTCTAATTTTTGATTCAGTGTTTATTTCACTCCAGATCGTGATGAGTTGACTGATCTAGTTGAGATACACAAAAATGCCATTGTGACAAGCAGACGGAGGAAGCGACACGGGGTAGACAAGTAAATCTAATCCGCACTGGTCTGTTATTGTTCTCTACGATGTAAACTGGCCAACACCACTAAGTAAAAGCAAGTGTATGTATCAGGAATGTGAACGATTATTCGTCGCTCTCATACTAGAAAAAGGTGATCGGGATAATAGTCTGATGTAGGCTATAAAATCTACAGCACGTGATCTTACCAGAGTTGGGAAAGTTTAAATTACTTTAATTTTTGCCTCATTATTTGTCTATTTTACGCTGGTTCCTTAGCTGACATTTCATGAAACTAAGTTACAACTTTTTACATGGCGGTATCGCTTAATGGTGGTGCTCGACTGATCGACCGACCTAGCCATTAATATGACAGTAGACTTCTGTTCAAAATCCACTGTTCTCACGAGCAAGCAAACTTGAGAGTGTACAGCTACTACTACTGCTGCCTGGATGGTTTTTATTTTTTACGATTTCGCACTCAGGTGACTTTTCGCACCACATTACTTGCACATGGTTGTAACAAACTAATAGAAGTGACTACGTGGTCTGGTATGAACGGATGATCGTTGTGGCGGATATTGGCGCATCTCACGAACAAAACACTTCGTATACACTGGTTTTTGTAACAGACGTATTAAGCTGCTTTTGTCGACCACATGTTTCAAGCGGGCTAGCTGCGTTTGTGCAGCGGCGACGGTCGGTCTCGAATTTTTAAATTTGAGGCTGCACTGACCAGATATACCACACCGCAAAACTTGCAGACTGAACCAACAAGATCCTACCGTGAAGATATTCGGAAGACATTGTATCAGTCAGGAAGCTAGGAAACAGAATGGTAGTTTGGCTGAAACAGAAACAAGCGGCGCTGACGGTACACACACTGTCTAGTACATCTTCAGACACATCGGTAAGCGTGCACTTCAGATTCTGTCACTGAGGATATCACAACTCTGTAATCGGGTAACTTTCGTCACTACACCACTTCGAAAAGTGGTTCTGGAACTAAAATTCGTTCGACACTTGGTGTTCCACTTTCTGATGAAACTCCTCGTACGGATCGTAATTTGAACACCACATTTTGTACTTGTGATGTGAGCGTGTTAGTGACAGCAGTCGTTCGGCCGAAACCGATTAACATCCTTGAGTCCGAAATTTCTGTCTCCGACATCCGTGAACTTAGCCACCAAGCTTCCCAATTACTTATAGGTAGCCGGTGGTTTTTGACCTTGCCGACTGTCTTGCTTGTGATGGATTATTTTCAATTATTGTTCAGCTTGTGTTTGATGTTGTGTTTTTGAGTGTAAACACACTTGTGTTGGTTGTCATGCCATGTGTTTTGCTTCACTTTTTCCTTTTTCTTCTTGGTTGTATGACAGCTAAGTCACTGCTATATTGTTATCTCTGATGGCGGATTTCAAGCAGAGTTCTCAATAGCTGTGGAGATGTGTTGCGAATCTTCTGTAAGCGTTCAATGGGACATGAACTTAAGTCTGCTAGAACGATGAAAGATGGATGAGACGACTACCATTCAGTTGTCAAATGGAAGTCAGTATAAAATAGTTGCTTGCGAGATCGTATTTGAAAACCAGCCTCCATCCGTTATCAAACAACCACATAAACTTGCTGACCACTACTAAGAACTATCCTGAACCGAATGGCAATTTGATTTTCAGCTAGTGTGGTTACTGTCCATGTTCAAGACTAACTGGTTCCTTAGATCTGGATGCCAAACCTTCAAGTCCACACTCTGTCTGTTCATATACAACAGTGTTAATTTGGTATCGCATGGGACACTATTAACCTATTATAAAGTGAAGAACATTAAAAGTTAACTAAAGCTTTGTAATTAGATCGCCGTCCCGATTAGTTCACTTTGAAAGGAAGCATCAGACCTAGTTGGTTAAATGAGGCCAACTATCTCGTCCTAAGGAGAAAGTACTGATTGACTAAAGTGAACAAGGTTTATATCGTTTATTGCCCTATGGGAACGACCGTACACTCTGAAAAATATTTACATGAGCCTGCGATTAGACGTTTATGCTTATATCGAGTCTAGTGGAGTTGCGCCTGCTACGTTGACCTCAACACCACAAGGGCTGAATTACAAATTCCAGTCCAGGCACAAGTACACACGACAGATCAGCCGGAACAGTAGCGAAAGTCGACCATAGTTCGTGAGTCAGTAAGTTGCTAGGTTTTATCTGAGGGAAAATCGAAACCTTACATTTACCCGCCTCTCTATGTTAAAGTCAATGGTAATGGGGAGCACTGATGAATTGAATACGTTTAGTGAGTAAGGAGCGGACAGAATGGACGACGGAGTACTGTAATACTCACAATCAGGGACTTCGAGTTGCCCTCGAAATCTCGGTTGGACTGAAACCTTCCGCGCAAGTAATGAGAAGACCGCGGATTAGGTACAGTGAGCAGTTTTTATTCATTAGAGATGAACCCGCATTTATAGATATACATCAGTGGTGGAGAACTCAGAGTCTGTCATTAGGTGATCTCAGTAGCTCATGCGAAGTCACAAACTGTAAGCTGATTGGTGCAATACAGAACAAGAAACTTGGCGAATAACGGAGGATGTAACAGTGACGCTGTTCGTCCAATCCTGGTGTGGTTTCTTAACGCGACGTTTGGCCTCCTGTTAGATCTATTGTGTTGGTGAATTCTCACCACAAAACTCATGTTGAACCCACCTGGTACTCCGTTACTGGATGGGGGCCAGTTTGCTGATTGGCTGTTCGCCTTTACAATAAGGTGACGGCCGGATGGAAAATCGCTGATTTACCCAGGTAGTCATCTCACTTGACTGCGTCCGTTAAGTTTTCTATGCAAAGTATGTCGAAGGTTTTAGGGGACTCTTATCGTCATCATCGTCATAGCGGCCACGAACCTAACCGGAATGCCCTATGGTTTGAGTTACCGATCAACTCAACAGTGACGTGAAGCACCCTGAAAAAGATGTTACCGAAAAGCTTGGAGTAATACTATTAATTAATACTAGATAGACAACCTAGAAATGGTACGGATACAGGTACGCCATTGACAGCGGCACACCGCCATCTCGAGTAGCGTTTCTAACCTGCGATTTGAGTGATCTCGAGGACCCCATCCAGGCAGGCGACATTTACCAACTTTGCTCAGTAGAGAACTCAGGGTCTCCAGATTTCGTGACCACGGTTTTGCCCAACTGTTGGTGGCCTCAGCATATAATGCCGGGTGCGGTAAACGATCAGATGGCATACGGAGTATGTGACCCAACCAACGCAAGCCGTGTACTGTGATTAGTTGACCAATTGATTGCGCATCCCGAGTGTTCCGGAATACGCGCCTGCGAACTGCCATATTGCTCACGCAATCAGTCCACTTGATATGGGCCAATTGGCGGAGACGACGATGGTCAAACACCGCAAGCCTGTTAATATCTTCTCTGTGAACAGACCACGTTTCTGAACCACAGAGCAAAGTAAAACTTACAAAAGCATTAAACACCATTCTTTCTAACGACAACCGAACGACTTTTCAACGCAAGTTGACAAAGTCAACTCGTGTCTTCGCTATCCTCGTTGATATCTCATCAGCAATATTGCAGGTTGATGAGATAATGTCACCCAAGTATGTGAAACTTCCTACAATCCCAAGTGGGTTAGCTGCAATGAAGAAAGTAGGAGTAGGAATGCTCCAGTCTTGAAGCAGCACTTTGCACTTTGAAGGTGGGAAGCGCCTTTCATACAAATCGGCCCGGTCACTCACCATACACAGTATTGTCTGTATTTCTCTGACAAACAAGTTGAGTTAGACAATATCATCCGCATACTTCGGATCGGTCAACCTAGCGCCATAAATTAGCTCAACATCAAGCTCACTGGATTTCTCAAATGTAACTTCAGAATGTCCTCCATGACAAAAGTTAACAGAAAGAGGAGATCGGACATCGGTGGCGAACACCACTGGAAAGGATGAACGCACGAGACAGTTGTCCGTAAACTCTCCCGTGCTTGTATACTGTGTGTACAGTAATCTCAACAGGTTCATATACTTTTCTGGCACTCCATTGCGAAGAATGTAGTTTCAGAGGACTTTACGAGGGGTCGAATCAAAAGCAAAATTAAGGTTTAAAAACAGCACGACCATCGGATGCCTATAAGAGCACAAAAGTCTCAAGATTCATTGCAAGGTAAAAAGGTGATCAACACGTCTTTGACCGGACCGGAATCCTGCCTGTTTTTCACGTACCTTTCTTCCTCTTGAATTAGTGTGCAGGTGTATCATAAAGTCAGTTAGTAAGTTGGATGCAGCAGACACTAGACTGATGTCATCGTGACTGTCATGTAAATTTCCGGTTCACCTTTTGAAAACGGGAATTACCGTTGGTCAACACCAATCACGAGGTACCTCTAGTTTCTAACTTGTCTGGAGTAGTTTTATCCGTGCTGTAATCCAACTCATTCCGCTAGACCAGGTGGAATTGAACGATGTTTATTCACCAGGCCTATGTATGTGGCAGAAATTCAGTTCTGTTGCAACTGCGCAGATCTTTCGGACACACCTCCTCATAGCAAGCCTTCATAGCTACCGCGACTTTTTCCTAGTGTTCCTTAGGTTATCTCATCTGACTAGAACAGGACAATTTATCCACCAATATATCCCGGTAAGCGTTGTTCACAATCGGCTCGCTTGAATGTCAGTGAAGTATCTTGCATTCACGAGTGTGACCTTTTGGCAAATGACAAGACAAAAAGGGTGCACAAAGCAGCATGGTCTAAATTCAGATGGTTGCTCCAAAATTCACGAATATCAACACAGAAGCATCACCTGTAACTGAATGCCGTATGATCTAGTTGTGCCCATGGCTAGCAAGAGCAGTATGGTCTGTATATGACACAAGGTTCCTTCCTGCGTTGAAGTGTGGTACCCGAGATACAGAAACCGCAGGACTAGCACAGTTGAGGCAGTCCTTCACCACTGTCAGTGCTTGTGTCTGCACACCCAACATATCTCCAAACTGCCTCTCACGCGCAGAAATGTGATTAAGTTGGGCATTAAAACTGTCATCCAGTATGATGATGTCAAAGTGTTTATTTTTTTCTAGAAATTCAACGAGGGCGTCGTAGAACACATCTTTGGTAGCATCCGAACAGCTGTCTATCGGAGTATATGCCGACATAATGAATATACAACGGTTTCAGATTTGTGTTGACAGAATTCAACTGAGTATGATATCGCACAAGCGACCGTTCACTGTACTCCAATCGAGCAAACATTGCTCTGATTTGGAACTCAGTAAGATTCCCACTTCAGCTTGACCACATTATTCAGCTTTGGTGTCATCAGAAGCCCTGAGATAGAAGCGCTTGGATTGACAGTTAGCTAGATGTGAGTTCAAATGGATAATGGTGTTAGAATCGCAGAATAGCTTCTCAGACACGCAACACACACCAAGCTCCAGAATTGGGAGCACACTCATCACAGCAGCTTGTCGACTGACTTGTCGGAGAGTGCGGACAGTTGTCTTGGTTTTGGAAAATGGTTGTCACCCGGGGGCATATAGGAGATAGAAAGTTGGGGGTCATAAAAGAAGCGGAAGGTTGTATTGATTGATTAATGTCATTGTCGGGAGGACGATAACTTCTGATACTTCCCAGTCGTTTATGCCGCGGAAGGGATTTTACTTGAAGGACCCCACTCCGTGTCTCTGACTCAAAAGTCTGCTTTGTGGAACAACAAGCTACAGGTTTTTCTCAGGGATCCGTATCCGGAGCCAACCTACTCGTTTGCAGTGATACGCTTTTCTAATTTGAGAGCGCAGTGTATAGGACGTTAATGTCTGATTCTGAGTAGATACATTCCAAATTACTTCAAACTTATGAATGATATCATATGTTTTTCAACCGTATTGGATAATACTTCCGCCATCGCGGTCGACCGTTGGGCGATCGGAGTACTCTTTATTTGAGGGTATTTTTACTAACCTCTTTTCGTCTGTTTCGAAAGGTAACAGTGTCGCAGCAATAATAATAGTCTTTCTGTATGTTTGTGGAATCCTGCCTCATTACCTGAACACTCCTACGCAGCCAGTAGTGTAAGTTAGTATCTTCTCTGTGAACAGGCCACGTTTCCAAATCATAAAACAAAATCGAACGCACACAAACATTATATACCTTTTCTTTCAACGACAACCGGACGTCTTTTCGACGCCACAGATGATGCAGTCTGGCAAAGGCAACTC